>JAVJHS010000713.1:0-13595 GCA_032873175.1 Leptopilina drosophilae | reverse complement strand
CCCCCAACCCCCCCCCCCCCCACCCCCACCCCCCCCCCCCCAACCCCACCCCCCCACCCCCCCCCCCACCCCCCCCCCCCCCACCCACCCACCCCCCCACCCACCCCCCCCCACCCCCCCCACCCCCACCCCCCCCACCCCCCCCCCCCCCCCCCACACCCACCCACCCCCCCCCACCCCCCCCCCCACCCCCCCCCCCACCCCCCCCCCCACCCCCCCCCCCCCCCACACCCCCAACCCCCCCCCACCCCCCCCCCCCCCCCCCACCCCCCCACCCCCCCCACCCCCCCCCACCCCCCCCCACCCCCCCCCCACCCCCCCCCCCCCCCCCCCCCCACCCCCCCCCCCCCCCCCCACCCCCCCCCCCCCCCCCCCACCCCCCCCCCCCCCCCCCCCCACCCCCCACCCCCACCCCCACCCCAACCCCCCACCCCCCCCCCAACCCCCCCCACCCCCCCCCCCCCCCCCCCCCCCACCCCCACCCCCCCCCCCCCCCCCCCACCCCCCCCCACCACCCCCCCCCCCCACCCCCCCCCCCCCCCCCCCCACCCCACCCCCCCACACCCCCCACCCCCACACACACCCCCCCACCCCCCACACCACCCCCCCACCCACCCACCCACCCCCCCCACCCCCCCCCCACCACACCACCCACCCCCCCCCCCCCCCCCCCCACCCCACCCCCCCACCCCCCCCCCCCCACCCCACCCACCCCCACCCCCCCCCAAACCCCCCCCCCCCCCCCCACCCCCCCCCCCACAACCCCCCCCCCCCCCCCCCACCCCACCCCACACCCCCACACCCCCCCCCCCCCCCCCCCCACCCCCACCCCCCCCACACCCCCCCACCCCCCCCACCCCCCCCCACCACCCCAACCCCACACCCCCCACCCCACCACCCCCCCCACCCCCACCCCCCACCCCCACCCCACACCCCCCCCCCCCACCCCCCCCACCACCCCCACACCCCCACCACCCCCCCACCCCCCCACCCCCCACCCCACCCACCCCCACCCCCCCCCACCCACACCCCCCCCCCCACCACACCCCACCCCCCCCCCCCCCCCACCCACCCACACCCCCCCCCCAACACCCCCCCCACCCACCACACCCCACCACACACCCCCCCCCACCCCCCCCACCCCACCCCCCCACCCCACACCCACCACCCCCCCCCCACACCCCACCACCACCCCACCCCCCCCACCACCACCACCCCCCCCCACACACCCCCCCCCCCCCCCACCCCACCCCACCCCCACCCCCCCACCCCCCCCCACCCCACCCCCCCCCCCCCACACCCCACCACCCCACCCCACCCCCCCCCCCCCCCCCCCCACACCCACCCCACACCACACACCCCCCACCCCCACACCCCCCCCCCACCCCCCACCCCCCCCCCCCCCCCCCCCCCACCCCCCACCCCCCCACCACCACCACACCCCCCCCCCCACCCCCCCACCCCCCCCACCCACACCCCCCCCCACCACCCCAACCCCACCCCCACCCCCACCACCACCCCCCACCCCCCCCCCCCACCCCCCCCACACACCCCCCCCCCCCCCCCCACCCCCCCCCCCCCCCCCCCCCCCCACCCCCCCCCCCCCCCACACCCACCCCCCCACCCCACCCCCCCCCACCACCCACCCCCCCCCCCACCCCAAACCCCCCACCCCCCACACACCCCACCCCCAACACCCCCCACACCACCCCCCCCACACAACACACCCCCCCCCCACCCCCCCCCCCCCCCCAACCCACCACCCCCACCCCCCCACCCCCACACCAAACACCCCCCCCACACCCCCCACCCCCACACCACACCCCCCCCCCCCCCCCCCACCCCCCACCCCAACCCCCCCCCCCCACCACCACACCCCACACCCCCACACACCCACCCCCCCCCCCACACACCCCCCCCCCCACACCCCCACCACACCACCCCCCCCCCACCCCCCACCCCACCCCCACCCCAACACCCCCCCACCAACCACACAACACCCCCACCCCCCACCAACACCACCCCCCACCCCCCCCACCCACACCCCACACACACCACCACCCCCAACCACCCCCCCACCAACCCCAAACACCCCCCCCCACCAACCACACCCCCCCCCCCCCCCCCCCACCCCACACACCACCCAACCCACCCCCCCCCCCACCACCCACCCCCCCCACCCCCCCACCCCCACCCCCACCCCCACCCACCCCCACCCCCCCCCCACACCCCCCCCCACCCCCACCCAACACCCCCCACACCCCACCACACCACCCACCCCCACCCCCCCCCCACCCACCCCCACCCACCCACCCCACCCCCACACCACACCCCCCCCCACCCCAACAACCCCCCACACCACACCCCCCCACACCACCCCCCCCAAACCCCCCACCCACCACCCCACCCCCACCCCCCCCCACACCACCCCCCCCCCCCACACCACCCCCCCCACCCCCCCACCCCCCACAACCACCCCACCCCCACCCACACCCACACACCCCCCACCCCCCAAACCCACACCACCCCCTCCCCCCCACCCACCCAACCCAACACCCACCCCCCACCCACACCACCCCCCACACCACCACCCCCCCCCCCCCCACCCCCCCCCCCCCCACCCACCACCCACCCCCACCCCCCACCACACCCACCCCACACCCCCCCCCACCCCCCCCACACACCCACCCCACACACCCCCACCAAACACCACCACACCCCAACCCACACACCCCCCCCCCCCACCCCCCCCCCACACACCACCCCCCACCACCCCACACAACCACCAACCCCCACCCCACACCCCCACCACCCCCCCCCCCACCCCCCCCCCCCCACCCCCACCCCCACACACACCAACCACACCACCCACCCCACCCCCCACCCACACCCACCCCCCCCCCCCACCCAACCCCCCCCCACCACACCACCCCCCCCCCACCCACCCAACCCCCACACCCCCCCCCACCCCCCACCCCACAAACACCCCCCACACACCCCCCCCCCACCACCCCACACCCAACCACCAAACCCCCCACCCCCCCACCCACCCCCACCCCCCCCCCCCACACCACCCCAACCCCCACCCCCACCCCACCACCACCCCCACCCCACCCCCCCCCCCCCCCCACCACAACCCACCCACCCCCCCCCCACCCCCACACCCCACACCCACCCCCACCCCCCACACCACCACACCCACACACCCACCCCCCCACCCACCCACACCCCCACACCCCACCCCCCCCACCCACACCCCCCCACACCCACCCCACACAAACACCCCCCCCCACCCCCAACCACCCCCCCCCCACCCCCAACCACCACACCCCCCCCCCCACCCCCCACACACACACCCCCCCCCCACCCACCCCACCCCACCACCAAACACCCAAACCCCCCCCCCCACACCCCCCCACCACACCCCCCCACACCACCCACACACCCCACCCCCACCAACCCACCCACCCCACCACACCCCACCACCCCACCCACACCCACACACACCCCCACCCCCCACACCCAAACCACACACCCCCACCCCCACACCCACCCACCCCACCCCACACCCCCCCACACCACACCCCCCACACCACCACCCCCAACCCCCCCCCACCCCCCCCCACCCCCCCACACCCACACCCCAACCCCCCCCACAACACCCACCCCCCCCACACCCCAACCCCACCCCCCCCACCCACCCCCCACCCAACCCCCCCCAAACCCACACCCCCCCACCCCACCCCCCACCCCCACCCCCCACCCCACCACACAAACACCCCCCACCCACCCCCCACCCACCCACACACCCCCCACCCCCCCCCCCACCCACCCCCCCCCCCCCACCCACACCACCACCCCCCACCCACCCCACAAAACCACCCCCCACCCCACCACCACCCACCACACCCACCCAACCCCCCCCCACCCCACACACACCCAACCCCCCACCCCCCACCCACCCCACCACACCCCCCCACCACCCCACCCACACCACACCCCACCCCCCCCACCACCCCACCCACACCCCCAACACCACACCACCCACCCCACCACACACCACCCACCCCCACACAAACACCCCACCCCCCACACCCACACCACCCCCAACCCCCCACACCACACCCCCACCCCCCCCCACACCCACAACACCCCCCCACCCCCACCACCCCACCACACACCCCACACACCCCCCACACCACCCCCCCCCCACCCCACACACCCACCCCCACAACCACCACCCCCCACCCCCACCACCCCCCACCCACCCCCACCCCCACCACACACCACACACCCCACCCCCCCACCCACCCCCCCCCCCCCCAACCACCACCACCCCCCACCCACCACCCCCCCCCCCACCCCCACCACACCCCCCCCACCCACCACCACACCCCACCCCCACCCCCACCCCCACACCCCCACACCACCCCCCAACCCACCACACACCCCACCCCACCCCCACCCCCACACCAACCCCCCAAACCCCCCACCCCACCCACACCACCCCCACCCCACACACCACCCCCCCACCCACCCACCACCCCCAACCCCCACCACCACCACCACCCCCCACCACACCCCACACCCCACCCCCCACCCCCCACACCCCACCACCCCCCCCCCACACCACCCCACCACCCCACCCCACCCCCCCCACCACCACACCCCCCCACCCAACCCCCCCCACACCCACACCCCCCCCCCCACCCCACAACACCACCCCCCCACCCCACACACCACCCACCCACCACCACACACCACACCCCCCACCACCCACCCCCACCCCCCCACCCCCACCCCCCACACACCCACCCCCACCCACCACACCCCACCCCACACCCCACCCCACACCCCACCACACCACCACCCCACCCACCCACACCTCCCACCCCACCCACCCCCACCCACCACCCCCCCCACCACCCCACCCACACCCCACCACCCACACCACACACCCCCCCCACCCCCCCACCCCCCCCACCCCCCCAACCACACCACCCCCCACCCCCCCAACCCCACCCACCACCCCACACCCCCCCACCCCACCACCCACCCCCCAACCCCCCACCCCACCCCCACACCCCCCACCACACCCACCACCACCACCCCCCACCCACCCCCCCACCACCACACCCACCCACCACCCCCCACCCCCCAACCACACCCCCCCCCCCCCCCCACCCCACCCCACACACCCCCACACACACCCCCCCACCACCCCACCACCCCACCAAAACCCCCACCCCCACACCACCCACCCCCCCCCCCCCACCCCCACCCACCCCCCACCCCCAACACACACCACACCCACAACCCCACCCCAACCACACCCCCACACCCCCCACACACACCCACCCCCCACCCCACCCCCCACCCCCCCACCCCCCCCCCACCCCCCCACCCCCCCCCCCACCCACCCACACAACACCACCCACACCCCCCCCCCCACACCCCCACACCACACCCCACACCCCACCCACCCCACCCCACCACCACACCACACACCCCCCTCCCACACACCCCCACACCCCCCACACCACCCCACCCCACCACACACACCCACCCCCACCCCCACCCCCACCCCCACCACACACACCCCAACACCCACACCCCACCCCACCCCCACCACCAACCCCCCCCACACACCCACCCCCAACACACCACCCCCCCCCCCCACCCCCCCACACCCCACCCCACCACCCAACCCACACCCCCCACCACCCCACAACACCCACCAACCCACCCCCACCACCCCCCCACCCCAACCCCCCCACACCACCCCCACCACACCCCCCACACCCCACCCCCCCCCCACCCCCCCCACCACCCACCCACCACCAACCCCACCCACACCCACCACCCCCCACACCACACCCCACCCACCACCACCCCCCCAACCCACCCCCCACCAACACACCACACCACCCCCCCACCCCACCACCACCCCCCCACCCAAACCCCACACCCCCCCCCCCCAACCCCCCCCCACACCCCCCCACAACCCCCACCCACACCCCACAACCACCCCCCCCACACCCCACACCACACCCCCCCCACAACCCCCACCACACCCCACCCCACCCACACCACCCACACACACCCCCCACCCACCCAACACCCCCACACCCCCACCACCACCCCCACACACACACCACACCACACCCCCCCACCCCCCACCACACACCCCCCCCACCCACCCCCACCCCCCACCCCCACCAACACCCCCCCCACACCCACCCCACCCCCCACCACACCCCCCACCCCCCACCCCCCCCACAACCACACACACCCCCCACCCCCCCCCACCCCCCCCACCCACACCCCCACCCCACACCCCACCCCCACACCACCACCCCCCACCCCCACACCACCCCACCCACCCAACCACCCACCACACCCACCCCCACACACCCCCACCCCACACCCCCCAACCCCCCCCCCCACCCCCCCCACACCCACCCACCCACACCCCCACACCCACCACCCACCCCCACCCACACCCCCACCACCCCCACACCCACACCACCCCCCACCCCACCCACACCACACCCCCCCCCCCCACACCCCCCACACCACCACCACCCCACCCCCCCAAAAACACCCCACACACCCCCACCCCCCACCCACACCACCCCCACAACCCCCCCCCCACCACCCACCCCCCCACCCCACACCACACCACCCACCAACCCACCACACCACCACCCCCCCCACCACCACACCCCCCACCCCACCCCCACCCCCCACACACCCCAACCCACCACCCCCCCCCCCCCCACCACCCACCCACCCCCCCACCACACACACCCCACCACCCCCCAACACCCCCCCCCACCCAACCCCCACCCCCCACCACCCCCCCCCACCACACCCCCCCCCCACCACACCCACCCACCACCCACCACCCCACCCAACCACCCCCCCCACCACACCCCACCCCACCCCACCCCACCACCCCCCACACCCCCCACCCCCCCCCCCCCACCCCCCACCCCCACACACCACCCCCACCACCCCCACACCCCCACCCACCCCACCCCACCCCCCCCCCACACCACCCCACACCCACACACCACCCCCCCAACCCCCCCACCCCCAACCACCCCCACCCCCCACCACCCACCCCCCCACCCCCCCCACCCCCCCCCAAACCCACCACCACCCCCCCCACCCCCCCCCCCACCCACCCCACACCCCACCCACCCCCCCCACACCACCCCACCCCCCCCCCCACCCACCCCCACACAACCCCACCACCACCCCCCACACCACCAAACCCAAACCCACCCCCCCCACCACCCCCCCCCACCACCACCACCCCCACACCCCCCCCACCCCCACCAACCACCCACCCCCCCCACACCCCCCCCCACCCACCCCCCCCCACCACCACCACCCCCCCCCCCCACACCCCCCCCCCCCCACCCACCACCCCACCCCCACACCCCCCCCCCCCACACACCCACCCCACCCCCCCACCCCACCCCACCCCCCCACCACCAACCCACCCCCCACCCACCCCCACCCACCACACCCCACCCCCACCCACCCACCACAACCCACCCCCACACACCCCCCCCACCCCACCCCCCACACACCACCCCCCCCCACACACACCACCCACCCCACCCCCCACCCCCCCACACCCACCCACCCCCCCCAACCCCCCACCCACCCCCCCACCCCCCCCCCCACCACACACCCACCCCCACCACCCCCACACCCCCCCCCACCCACCCACACCCCCCACAACCCACCCCCCCCACACCCCCCCCACCCACACACCCCACACCCACCCACCCCACACCACCCCCCCCCCACCCCCACCCCCCCCACCCCCCACCCCCCACCCACACCACCCCCACCCCACAACCCCCCCCCACCCACACACCACCCCCCACACCCCCACCCCCACCCCAACCACCCACACCCCCCACACCACCCACCACACCCCCACCCCCCCAACCCACCCCCACACCCCCCCACCACCCCCCCCCCCACCCACCCCACACCCCCACCACACACCCACCCCAACACACCCCACACCCCCACACCCCCACACCACCCCCCACACACCCCCACCACCCACCCCCCAACCACCCACCACACAACACCCACCCACACCCCACCCCCCACCCCACCCCCCCCACACCCCCCCCACCCACCCACCCACCCCCCCCACCCCACCCCCACACCCCCCCCACCACCCCCACCCCCCCCCCCACACCCCACCCCCCCACCCCCACCCCCCACACCCAACCACCCACCACACAACACCCACCCACACACAACCCACACACCACCACACCACCCCCACCCCACACACCCCCAACCACCCACACCCCCCCCCACCACACCCCCCAACACACCCCCCCCCCCACCACCACCACACCCCCCCCCCCCCCCCACCCCACAACCCACCCCCACCACCCCCCCCCCACCACCCCCCCCCCCACCCCCCCCCCACACCCACACCCCACCCCCCACACACCCCCCACCACACCCACACCACACCACACCCCCCACCCACCCCCCCACAACCCCCCCACCCACCACCCCACCCACCAACACCCCCAACCCCCCCCACACACACCCCAACACACACCCACCCCACACCCCCACCCCACACCACACACCACCCACCACCCCCCCACCCCCCACCCCACCCACAACCACCCACCCCACCCCCCACAACCCACAACACCCCCACCCCCCAACACACACCACCAACAACCCCCCCCCACCCCCACACCCCCACACCACCCACCCCCCCCCACACCCCCCCACACCCACCCACCCACCCCACCACCACCACACCCCCCCACCCCCCCACCCCCCCCCCCCCACCCCCCCCACCCCCCCACACCCCCCACACCCCCCCCACACACACCCCACCCCAACCCCACACCCCCCCCACACCCCAACACCCCAACACACCCACCCCCACCCCACCCCCCACCCCCACACCCCAAACCACCCACCCCCACACCCCCCCACCAACCACCACCACCCACCCACCACCCACACACCCCCACCACCACCCCCACACACCCCACACCCCACACACCCACCACACCACCCACAACCCCACCCCCCACCCCCCCACCCCAACCCCCCACCCCCACCCCACCACCCACACCCCCCACCCCCCCCACCACACCCACCACACCCACCCCCACCCCCCCACCCACCACCCCCCACCCCCCACCCCCCCCAAACCCCCCCAACCCCACCCCCACACACCCCCCACCCCCACCCCCACACACCCACCCCACCCCCACCCCCCCCCACACACCCCCCCCCCACCCCACACCACCCACCACACCCACCCCCCACCCCCACCACCACCACCCCCCACCCCCCCACCCACCCCCACACCCCCACACAACCCCACACCCCCCCCCCACCACCCCCCACACCCACACCCACCCCCCCCCCACACACCCCCCACACACCCCCCCACACCACCCCCACACCACAACACCCCAACCCACACAACCCCCACCCCCACACCCACCCCCCACCCCCCACCACACCCCCCCCACCCCAACACCCCCCCCAACACCCCACACCACACCCCACCCCCCCCCCCCACCCCCCACCCCCCCCCCCACCAAACCCCACCCCACCCCCAACCCCCACCCCCCACCCCCACCACCACACCACCCCCCCCCCCCCACCCACCACCACCCCCACCACCCCCCCCCCCCCACCACACCCCCACACCACCCCACACCCACACCCCACCCCCCCACCCACCCCACACCCCACACCACCCCCCACCACACCCACCACACCCCCCCACCCCCCCACCCCCCAACAACCCACCCCCCCCCCCCACACCCCCCCCCCACCCCACCCCACCACCACCCCCCCACCACACACCCCCCCCCCCCCACCCCACCACACCCCACCCCACCCCCCAACCAACCCCCACCCCACCCACCACCCCCCACCCCCACACACCCACACCCCACCCCACCACCACCCCCCCCACACACCCCCCCCCACCCCACCCACCCCCCCCACCCCCAACCCCCCCACCCACCCCACACCCCACACACCCACACCCCACCCCCCCCCCCCACCCCACACCCCCCCCACACCCCACCCACCACCACCCAACACCCAACCCACCCCCCACACCCCCCCCCCCACCCCCCCACCCCCCACCCCCCCACCACACACCCCCCCCCCCCCACCCCACCCCCCCCACCACACCCCACCCCCCACCCACCCAACCACCCCACACCCCCCCACCACCCCCAACCCCCCACCCCACCCCCCACCCACACACCCACCACCACACACCCCACCCACCCACACCCCACACCCCCCACACCCACCACCCCCCCACACCACCCCCCACCCCCCCCAACCACCCACCCCCACACCCCACCACCACAACCCCCACACCACACCCCCACCCCCCACCACACCCACCCCCACCACACACACCCCACCACCCACCCCCACCCCACACCACACAACCCACCCCCCACCCCCACCCCCACCCACCCCCCCACACCCCCCACCACACCCCCCACCCCCACAACACCCCCACCACCCACCCCACCACCCACCACACCCACCCCACCACCCCCACCCCCCCCACCACCCCCCCCCCCACCCAACCCCCCCACCACCCCCACCACCACCCCCCCACCCCCCCACCCACCACCCCACCACCCACAACCCACCACCCCCCCACACACCCCCCCCCCACCCACACACCCCACCCCCACCCCCCCCCCCCACCCCCACCCCCACCACCCCCCACAACACCCCCACCCCACCACACCCACCCAACACCACCACCCCCCCACCCCCCAACCCACACCACCCCCCCCCCCCACCCCACCACCCAACACCCCCCCACCCCACCACCCCCACCCCCACCCCCCCCCCACACCCCCCCACCCACCCCCACACCCCCCCCCCACCCCCACCACCACCCCCCCCACCCCACACCCCCCCCACCCACACACAAACCCACCACCCACCCCACCCACCACCCCCCCACCCAACCCCCCACCCCCCACCCCCACACCACACCACACCACACCCCCCCCACACCCCACACCCACACCACCACCCCACCCCACCCCCCCCACCCACCCCCACACACACCACAACCACCCCACCACACCCCCACCCCCCACACCCCCCACCCACCAACCACACACCCACCACCCACCAACCCCCACCACACCCACCCCCACACCCCCCCAAACACCCCCCCCACCACCCCCCCCCACCCCCACCCACACCCCACCACCACCCCCCCCCACCACCCCCCCCACCCCCACCACACCCACCCACCCACCCACACCACACCACACCCAACCCCCAACCCACCCACCCACCCCCCCACCACACCCACACCCACCCCCCCACCACCACCCCCCACCCCCCACCAACCCCCCACCCCCACACCCCACCCCCACACCCCCCACCCCCACCCACACCACACCCCAACACCACCCCACCACCCACCCCACACACCCACACCCCACCCACCCCCACCACCCCCACCCCCCCCCCCCCACACCAACCCCACCACCACACCACCCACCACCCACACCCACACCACACCCCCCCCAACACCCCACACCCCCACACCACACCACACACCACCCACACACCACCCCCCCCCCAACCACACCCCCCCCCCACACACCCACCACACCCACCCCACCCCCCCCCCCCCCCACCAAACCCACCCCCCCACCCCCCACCCACCCCCACACACCCCCACACCCCCCACCCACACCCACCACCCCCCCACAACCCCCCACACCCCCCCCCCCCACCCCCACAACCCCCACCCAACCACACCCACCACCCCACCAACCACCCCACACCCCCCCCACCACCACCCCCCACCCACCCCACACAACCCCACCCCCCAACCCCCCACCCCCCCACCACCCACAACCACCCACACCACCCACCCCACACCACCCACCACCACCCACACCCCACACACCCACCACCCACCCCCACCCCACCCACCACAACCCCCAACACCCACACCCCCACCCCCACCCCCCCACCACACCCCAACCCCACCACAACACACACCCCCCACACACCCCCCCACCCCCCAACCCCACCCACCCCCCCCCCACAACCACCCCACACCCCCCCAACCCACCCCCCCCACACCCAACAAACACCCCACCACCCCCCCACCCACCCCCCACCCACCCCACCCCCCCCACCCACCCCCACCCCCCACCACACCCCCACCACCACCCCCCACACCCACACAACCCCCACCCCACCCCACACCCACCCCCCCACCCACACAACACCCCCCCCCCACCCCCCCCCCCCCCCACACAACCCACACCCACAAACACCCCCACAACACACCCCCAACCACCCCCCCCACCCCCCCCCCACCACCCCCACCCACCCCCCACACCCCACCCCCACCCCCACCCCCCCCCCCCACCCCCCCCACCACCCACCACACCCACCCCCCCCCCCCCACCACCCCCAACCCCCCCCCCCCCCCCACCCCCACCCCACACCCCCACCCCCCCACACCCCCACACACCCCCACCCCCCCCCCCCCACACCCACACACCCCCCCCCACACCCCCCCCCCACCCCCCCCCCCCCCCCCCCCACCCCCCCAACCCCCCACCCCCACCCCCCCCACCCCCCACCCCCCACCCCACCCCCCCCCCCCACCCACCCCCCCACCCCACCCCCACCCCCCACCACACCCCCCCCCACCCCCCCACCCACCCCCCCCCCCCCACCCAACCCCCACCCCCCCCCACACCCCCCACACCCCCCCACCCACCCCCCACCCCCCCCCACCCCCCCACCCCCCCCCCCCCCCACCACCCCCCACACCCCCCACCCCCCCCCCCCCCCCCCCCCCCCACACCACCCCCCCCCCCCCCCCCCACCCCCACCCCCCCCCCCCCACCCCCCCCCACACCCCCCACCCCCCCACACACCCACCCCCCCCCCCCCCCCACCCCCCCCCACCCCCACCCCCCCCCCCCCCCCCCCCACCCCCACCCCCCCCCCCACCCCCCCCCCCACCCCCACACCCCCCCCCCCCCCCCCCCCCCCCCCCCCACCCCCCCCAACCCCCCCCACCCCCAACCCCCCCACCCCCCCCCACCCCACACAACCCACCCCCCCCACAACCCCCCCCCCCACCCCCAACCCCCCCCACACCACCCCCCCCCCCACACCCCCCAACACCACCCCCCCCCCCCCCCCCCCCCCCCCCCCCCCCCCCCCCCCCACCCCCCCCCACACCCCCACCACCCCACCCCCACACCCACCCAACCCCACACCACCAACCCAACACCACCCCACAACCACAAACCCCCCCCAGGACTCCAGACTTGAATTATTTATAAAATTTTTTAAATTATTCTTTGAAAAAGATCAATTACTTTTAAAAATTACAATAAATTTCCTGGAAAGAAAGATATATAATCAAAATTTTTACAGAAACTTATTTATAATACAAATTTTAATAAAATTCCTTAAAAAGTTCATATTTTAAAAATAATGGTAAAAATAATTTGGTGATTTTTATTCTTTTCAGTTTTTCTGAA
>JAVJHS010000712.1:0-14000 GCA_032873175.1 Leptopilina drosophilae | reverse complement strand
AGTGTTGTCCATGCTAAGCTATTTTACGCAGCAGCAGCATAGGCTCCCTCGCTCAAGATCAGAAGCAAAACAATTTGCGAGAACATGCTGTCGACCAAGAGAGGTATCTATGCCAGAATCGTTTCTGCGTATTGTACGGCCTCGACCAGTGCAGTACAGGTCCTTGCAAGTGTCCCGCCGGCCGATCTTATGGCGAGGGAAAGGGAGGAATCGTTTCTTCTTTTTAAAGAAAGAAATAATCCCGAGAACCCACAGTCAGGAAGACTCAGCAAGGCCTGAATCCGCAAGAATGCGAGAAGCAAACTCGTCGAGACTTGGCAAGACAGATAAAATAGGTAGGAAAAAGGCTGATGGACTTATCGGCTTATTCCAACGCTCACCACCTGGATAAACTGAAAGCATGAAGAGGTCTCCTATTATTTAATTTATTTGTCCGTATATACTTTTAATTTATTTTGTGTTTTATTTGTCCCTACACAATTTTAATTTATTCTGTGAGTTATTCGTCCTTATTTATACTAATTTATTCTGTGATTTATTTGTCCTTATACAACATTTACCTTTTGACTTTATATATCTGTTTATTTTATATGTTTCTGTTTTACACCCGTTAATATTTTATCTCCCGACATTTTTTACACTTTTTTAACATTTGGCTTTTTTATTATTGTTGTGCTGTTGATTCCTCTTTTATATTATAATAGTTTTAAATTTTAACTATTGACGCAGGAGAACCGCAGGCAACGAACAAAGTCGAAGGCTAAAGTCTTACGAAAGTTCCGAGGAACGGTAAAGGGATTCAAAAGAAGGTTTACGGGTTTTAGCGGGTCGGGACTGGCAGTAGGTCGCCAGTTTAATTTTATTATCTTATTTCTTTTATATTTATTAATTTTACATATCTTCTTTTATTTCTTGAAATCAGACTTCGCAATTTTTGAAAATTCTAATGCGCCTAACTTTGTTAAATAATTTTTTTGGTCAAACGGCAAAATATGTGTCGTCTAAAATTGTGTGAAAAACAATATATTTCCATAGGAAATTATTATTTGACTTACATATTTTCGCCTGTCTGAATTGAAATGGAACCAACCATTGATGCACCTGAATCGCCTGAAACTGACTGTTTACATTTACCTCGATATTTTGAAATTATCCTGAATTTCAGGGTTAATGTGAATCTACATATTAAAAAAGTTTGGTAAATTTGCATGATTAAAAAAACTGCACCTTTTAAGTATACGATTCTGTAAATAGTTTGTAATTAACAATAATTATTTGTTTAAATCTTGCTTAAACAATAAGCATTTCCTGAAAATTTCATTAAATTTTATTCATTTTCCTTAGAGATATACCATTTTCAAAAATTAAAAAAAAAATTAAAAACTCGTAAATCCAAAATTTAAAAAATTTTTTTTAATCGAATGGATGCTTTTTACTGTCATGTATTCCATTTAAAAATTTCGAAGTTTCAACAAAATCGAAGAACTAGGGTACAACTTTGATTTTTTAGGCATGGAGCTACCCTACTGTAGTTAAGCGAGGTTTAAGAAACAAGTTATTTCAAGTATACTACTATTTTAACCCTCCTGCGCATAAAGCCGAGTATACTCGTCCAAACTAAACCGTTACCGTATGCATGAGGACGAGTATACTCGTCCAAACATTTTTGTTAATAACTTTAGTTTAAATAAATATTAAGACATCGGTCAAGTTGCAAATTGCTTTCAATGAACAAACGAAGCTAATTGAATTATTTAGCACAATATATATTATTTATTTAACAATAAACATTGCATATAAAATGTTTAAACAAAGTGAAAAATTTCTGTTTTATAAATTAATGTTTGTTTATCGGATTTTCCAATAATTGTTTGTCAAAGGGTTTCTGGGTGCGCTGATTACGAATTTAACGTCAAAATTCAAAAATTCAAAATGGCGAATCCAATATGGCGGACAATTATATTTTTTTAAAGCGGACTTTTAAAAAAATTTTGTAGAATTTTACCAAAACTTATTATCATAGGGTTTAGAGGTCGCTGCTTACAAACATGGAGTCAAAATTTCATAATTCAAAATGGCGAACCCAATATGGCGGCTGACAATTCTGAAAAAGTTTTCTAATCGTCCCGTCTATTGCTATCTAGGGGTTTTTGAGGTCGATGATTACGAATATGAAGTCAAAAATTGAAAAAATCCAAAATGGCGGACCCAATATGGCAAACAGCAATTTTTAAAAAGTTTTTTAATCGTCCCGTCTATATCTCTCTAGGGGTTTGCAGATTACGAATCCGAGGTCAGAATTCCAAAATTGAAAATGTCTAATCCAATGTGGCGGATGATAATTAAAAAAAATTAATCCGACCCTCTATCGCTATCTAGGAGTTTTCGGGGTCGCTGATTACGAACATGGGTCTAAATTAAAAAATTCTAAATGGCCAATCCTATATGTCAAAAAACAATTTTAATAACATATTCTAATTGAATAATTTATTCCTATTGTAGTCTTTATTAAGAAAATAAATTAATAATTAAAAATTTTGTATGAATTTTGATATAATTTTTCGATTTTCACAAGAAATAGGTATATTGGTGCTATCGGCGTCTTTGAAATCTGTTAATATGAATAAAAAGTTTGATTTTTTAACATATTACAGTCACGATCAATTGCAACTTTAAAAATTGATTTTAATTTCTAATTATAATTATTTTTACCATTATTATTATTATTATTATTATTATTATTATTATTATTATTATTATTATTATTATTTCTATTATTATTATAGATCTATAAAAAATTATTTGATTAAAATAACTATTTATTGACTATTAAATAAATGTTTAGTTCAATGGAATAATTTTAATTTAAGTCAATTAAGTTGCATTTTAATTATTAATTTTAGTAATTAAAGCAAATACAACCTAATTAAATTAATTAAAAATAATTTGCCTCAAGTAAATATTTTTTTGATAATAGATAAGTAATCGGTTATTTGAATGATATAATTTATTTTCAATGTAGTGTACTTACTATATTTTAAAAATTTTTAACCTACAGATGGCCAACGATATATTTTGATTAATTTTATGATCTTTAATTTAATTCACAAAATGTTTTTTCTTATTGTTGTTCCATTTTCCGCCATATTGAGTCCTTCATTTTGGAATTTTGGACTTCATATTCGTAATCAGCGACCTCAAAAACCCCTAGATAGCGATAGACGGAACGATTAGAATTTTTTTTAAATTGTAAAAATTGTCCGCCATATTGGGTCCGCCATTTTGAATTTTGAAAATCTGACCCCGGATTTGTAACACAGGCCTGAAAATTTAGGCTTAGTTTTCGTACAAAAAAAGTGGAAACTGATTCTTATAGCTTTTTTTGACGTAAAATATAAATCCAACCTCCAAAATATCCCATCACGTCAGGATTTCTTGTAATACTGCCGTAAAAGTCCAAAAATGTCTATTTTTGGTCATTTTTCGGAATTTTTTTCGTTAGTCAAAGAAATTTTTTTTCATTTTTCAAAATTGCATCGTATAGTACTATGGCTTAGCTTTAAAACTCATTTTTCAAAATGTCTTTAGAAATTTTTTTAAAAAAGTTATGTAGATTTGAAAATTGTTTATTATTTAGGCAAGTGTAGGTTTTTAAAACTAGGAAGGCTGATATAAGTATAATTATAAAAAACAAAGTAGTAATAAAGGGGACGTCCATAATATATGTGGGATCGAAATAGGGAGAAAGGATATAAAATTTTTTACAAAATTGGATATAAGAGTAGAGGGGATAATAAAAATTTTAGTCAACTTTTTAAATGTTAAAAAGTTACATATTTAATTCAATTTTTTTTGTTTTCAAAAATTAAGTCTACTGCTATATCTCACCCTTACTAGTTGGTTTAAGAAATAAAGGTCAATTTATAAAGCTATTAGTGAATGCAATCAAAATGACATTTTGAATTTATCTTATACCCACATTTGCCTAAATGAAAAAATTTCACATCTATATAACTAATACAAAAAAAAATCGTAAAGAAATTTTAAAATATGGGGTTTGAAGCTTATACATGGTGTAATACGACACAATTTTGCAAATTGAAAAAAATTTTTGGTTAACCAAAAAAAAATCTAAAAAATGGCCAAAAATAACCATTTTTGGCCATTTATAGCAGTTTTACAAGAAATTCTGACGTGATGGGCTATTTTGGAGGTCGGATTCGTATTCTACGTCAAAAAAGCTATAAGAATCACCTTCCACTTTTCCTGTAACAGAACTAAGCTACAATTTGCAGGCCTGTGTAATCAGCGACCTTGAAAACCCCTAGATAGAGAAAGACGGAACGATTAGAATTTTATTTAAATTGTGAAAATTGTCCGCCATATTGGGTCCACCATTTTGAATTTTAAACTTCTGACCCCGGATTCATAATCAGCGACCCTGAAAACGCCTAGATAGCGATAGACGGAACGATTAGAATTTTTTTTTTTGAATTGTAAAAATTGTCCGCCATATTGGGTCCGCCATTTTGAATTTTGAAATTCTGACCCCGGATTCGTAATCAGCGACCCCGAAAACCCCTAGATAGCGATAGACGGAACGATTAGAATTTTTTTTCAATTGTCAAAATTGTCCGCCATATTTGGTCCGCCATTTTGAATTTTGGAATTCTGACCCCGGATTTGTAATCAGCGACCCCGAAAACCCCTAGATACCAATCGGCGTGCAAATCCTACCTTCTGAAAAATGTGTGCATTTGCAAGCGACTTTGTGGGTGAAAACGTATGCGCAGGAGGGTTAAATAACACAGGCACACAAAAAAAGTTGTCTGTTTTTTGAACCAGACATACATATCTTATAGTAATTTTGTCCGCTGAAAACGAATCTGAAGTCAGAATTGCTCTATCACCCTCAGTTTTTTTTAAATCGACAAAACTACCCTTAAATTCAAATTTTAAAGTAAAAAAAATTGAATAACAGATTTCTCTCCAAAGAAAACAATAAATTTATCTACTTTTGCTACAACAACTCAGAAATAATGTCAACATTGCTTAAACACCCTTTGTTTTTTAATAAATCGAAAAAACTACCCCTAAAATGTTAAAATTCAAAATTATAATATAAAAACCTACATTGGTTTTCAAAACAATAAAATAAATTTATGTACATCTCTTTCAAAATTCCAAAAGCAATATCAAAATTACTTTATCACCCTCTGTGTTTTTAAATTGAAAAAAATACCCCAAATATGTAAAAATTCAAAATTTATAATAAAAAAATTAAAAACCATATTGTTTTTTAAAATAGAACAATAAATTTATGTACATCTCTTTCAACAACTTAAAAGCAATGTCAAAATGACTCCATCCCTCTCTGTTTTTTTATTTCAAAAATCTACTCTTAAATTTACAAAATAAAAAAATAAAAAACCACATTGTTTTTTAAAATAGAACAAAAAATTTATGTATTTCTCTTTTAACATCACAAAAGCATTATCAAAATTGCTCTATCACCCTTTGTTTTTTTAAATTTAAAAAACCTACCCTTAAATTTACAAACTAAAAAAATGAAAAACCACATTGTTTTTTAAAATAGAACAATAAATTTATGTACTTCTCTTTCGACAACTCAAAAGCAATGTCAAAATTGCTCCATTACCCTCTGTTTTTTTAAATTAAAAAACCAACCCTTAAATTCACAAAATAAAAGTTTAGAGTAAAAAAAATTAAAAACCACATTGTTTTTCAAAATAGAACAATAATTTTATGTACACCTCTTTCAACAACTTAAAAGCAATGTCAAAATGACTCCATCCCTCTCTGTTTTTTTTATTTGAAAAACCTACCCTTAAATTCACAAAATAAAACTTTAAAGTAAAAAAATTAAAAACCACATTGTTTTTAGAAATAGAACAATAAATTAATGTACTTCTTTTTTAACAACTCAAAAGCATTATGAAAATTGCTCCATCACCCTTTCTTTTTTTAAATTGAAATAACTACCCCTAATATGTACACTGAAAGAAAATGTATATTAAATTTTGTAAAAGTATTTTACAATTTGGGGAAAAAGCAACAAACCGAAATGTTGATATAAAAATATTAAACTTTGAAAAAGATTATATTGAATTTAGAATAATTATATCACATATGAAGAATTTAAATTCAATTTTAAACGTTTCAATATAACTTTAACAAATTCTACATATATTTTTTTAAAGTTTATTATTCTTTATTATATCAAAATTTCGGTTTGTTGCACTTTTTCCCCAAATTGTAAAATATTTTTACAAAATTTAATATACATTTTCATTCTGTGTACATATTAGGGGTAGTTATTTCAATTTGAAAAAACAAAGGGTGATGGAGTAATTTTGACATTGCTTTTTAGTTGTCGAAAGAGAAGTACATAAATTTATTGTTCTATTTTAAAAAACAATGTGGTTTTTCATTTTTTTGGTTTGTAAATTTAAGGGTAGGTTTTTTAAATTTAAAAAAACAAAGGGTGATAGAGCAATTTTGATAATGCTTTTGAGATGTTAAGAAAGAAATACATAAATTTATTGTTCTATTTAAAAAAACACTGTGGTATTTAATTTTTTTACTTTAAAGTTTTATTTTGTGAATTTAAAGGTAGGTTTTTCAAATAAAAAAAACATAGAGGGATGGAGTCATTTTGACATTGCTTTTAAGTAGTTGAAAGAGATGTACATAAATTTATTGTTCTATTTTGAAAAACAATCTGGTTTTTAATTTTTATTATTATACATTTTGAATTTTTACATATTAGGGGTGGTTTTTTCAATTTAAAAACACAGGGGGTGATAAAGTAATTTTGATATTGCTTTTGGAATTTTGAAAGAGATGTACATAAATTTATTTTATTGTTTTGAAAACCAATGTAGGTTTTTATATTATAATTTTGAATTTTTACATTTTAGGGGTAGTTTTTTCGATTTAATAAAAAACATAGGGTGTTTAAGCAATGTTGACATTGTTTCTGAGTTGTTGTAGCAAAAGTAGATAAATTTATTGTTTTGTTTTGGAGAGAAATCTGTTATTCAATTTTTTTTACTTTAAAATTTGAATTTATGGGTAGTTTTGTCGATTTAAAAAAATTGAGGGTGATGGAGCAATTCTGACTTCAGATTCGTTTTCAGCCGACAAAATTACTATAAGATATGTATGTCTGGTTCAAAAAACAGACAACTTTTTTTGTGTGCCTGTGTTATGTTTAAAAGAAGTAATTAAATTATAATATACTTTATCTGAATTGTCAATATCCGTTGTATAATAATTAATACTATTAGCATTATTTTTATAAAAAATATTTCTAGATTTTTTCTTTTCCAATTATTTGTTTCAAAATGTAAAATATTTATATTGTCAAAACCAAAAGAGTGATTATTATCAAAGGTGTGATTAGTTAAAGCATTAATATTTTGGTTGTGAGTGACGTATCGTTTAATTTCTTTTATTCTAGTTTAAAATGTCTAAAGGTTTCTCCGATATAACAACTATTACAATTTTTGCATTGAATTTTATATACTCGTCTAACCTTCTGAAATTTCCCTGTTGAATCTTTAAAAATTGAAAAAATAGAATTTTTTAAATTATTAGAGTTAGTAAAAATAAATTAACCTCTTAGCAGTGTCGTCAGAATTAGCTATTCGTGCCACAAATGTGCAAAAAAATTTGTTTTTTAAATTATTTGATATGATTCTACTTTATGTTTTCGAGGTCGCTGAATCCGAATATTTGATCAAAATTTAAAAATTCGAAATGCCGTCCAAAAAATGTAAAAGTTTCCGAACTTGACTAGAAATTATGATTTGGGGGTTTTTGGGGTCGCTGATTTCTAATATCTTGTTAATATTTTAATATTCAAAATGGAGGATTTAGAATGGCGACCAAAAAAATTTCTAAGTTTCCGGATTTGGCTAAAATTACGCATTTGGGGTTTTTTGAAGTCACTGAATTAAAAATATTTGGTTAAAATTTTCAAATTCTAAATGTCGACATCCAGATGTCAACTAAAAGTTTACGAATGTGTTTATAAATAGTTATTTCAGACTTTCAGTTTTAACCACTTCGGCGGCATGGCGTTCCAATTGGCGTTCCATGAGTAAGTGGCAGAAGCGTCAAAAAAATGCGAAAATGGCGTTCCTGTTTAAACTTGTTTCCTAAACTCTGTAAACAAATTAAGTTTACCAAACCAAATGTTATTTATTATTTGAGATAAATGAAGATGAATAGGACAAGAAAAAAATTATTTTTTAGAGATCTTAAATGGTTTTAAAAAGGTTTTAATGTATCCAATTTTTAATACTTTTTACGAATGTCGTTCCAATATTCACCCAAAATAGTTCACAATCTTGAATCCGCCTATTTGAATTTTCGAAAATCCATTTAAGATTCATAATCTCAAATAATAAATAACATTTGGTTTGGTAAACTTAATTTGTTTACAGAATTTAGGAATTAAGTTTAAATAGGAACGCCATTTACGCATTTTTTGCCGCTTCTGTCACCTACTCATGCGACGCCAATTGGAACGCCATGCCGCTGAAGTGGTTAAGAACTAATTTGAGAACTTTAAATTTTCTGGTCGACGTTTTGAAGCCGCCATTCTGAATTTTTGACTAAATATTTGGATTTCGAGACCTCAAAAACCCCCCAGTGAGCACTTTCAGATAAATTCGTAAACTTGAAAATTTGTGGTCGCCATTCTGAAGCCGCCATTTTGAATTTAAAATTTTTAATAACGGATTCGAATTCACCGACCTCAAAAACCCTCTAGTGAAGATATTTGGTCAAATCCGTAAACATTAAAAGTTTTTTGGTCGCCATTTTGGAGCCGCCATTTTGAATTTTGAATTTTTTACTAAATATTCGAATTCAGCAACCTCAAATATCCCTAAGTAAACATTTTTAGTCAAATCCGTAAACTTTAAAATTTTTTTGGTCGCCATTTTAGAACCGCCATTTTGAATTTTTAATAACGGATTTCGATTTAGCGACCCCGAAAACCCCCGAGTAGGCATTTTTAGCAAGATTCGTTAACTTTTAAATATCTGTTTTTTCGATGCCGCTATAGCGGTCATACACACTGGGGGCACGAATTATTTTTACCTCTATAGACGTCAAACACTGTGAAGGGATTAAAATTATGTTGTTTGAAAATATTAAAAAGAATTTTATGAAAAATTTTGAATATATGAAATGCTTATAATCTTTTCAATTGGAAGATTGTTGTTGCTTCCTTTTCTTTTATGTGAGTTGCTGGTAAAAGCATTATTCCTCTGTACAATCTTCCTATTTAACATATCAATTGGATATCCGTTGAGAATTAAAGTTTTTTTTAACAATATCAAGATTTTCAAGATGGAGTTGTTGATCTGACAATTTTATAACCCTATCAACAAGAGTTTATGCAAAGCCAATTTTATAACTTAAAGGGTGATGTGAAAAGAAATTCATATATCTGCCAGTCCAAATAGATTTACGAAACCAATATGTTTTAATAAAGTTAGCACTGTCAATTGAGAGGGAAAGATCTAAAAAATTAATTTTATTATTATTAGATAACTCTAAAGTAAATTTTAAATGTTATTGATGGAGTTAAATTTATATAATATATCATCCACCTTATTTGAAGGTGCACATATTAATATATCATCAATATATCAAAAATAAATAATTTTGTATTTAATTTTACTCAAAATTTTATCTTCAATACCTTCCATGACAAAATTAGCCACACTTGAAGATATTGAAGAACCCATTGGTAAACCGAAAATTTGTTTATAAAATTCCGCCTGGAATTGACAGTATGCTGAATTCAAACAAAGATTTAGAGCTTCAAGAAAATTATCCTGCGAGAAGTTTGTATGTTTTTCAATTTCCATTTACTTTTAATAGTATTATTAATTAGTATCCAAGATATGTTTGAATACATGGAAACAACATCAAGTGAAAAGATAGTAAAATTTAATGGAATAAAAATATTATTAATTTTATTTTTGAAATACCAGCTGTCTTTAATATAGTGGTTATTATCAGTATTTAAAGATTTTTTTAAAATGCTTGATAAAAGTTTTAATAAATTATATATTAGATTGCTTACAAAAGTTGTAATTGGTCTCATAGGAATGTAATTCTTATGTAACTTTGGTAGTCCATAAAATTTTGGAGCGACACCATTTGTGCAATTAAGAAAATTATATGTAAATAAAAGTGGTTTTAAAAGAAAAGGTAGCAACAACAATCTTCCAATTAAAAAGATTATAAGCATTCCACATATTCAAAATTTTGATAAAATTCTTTTTAATATTTTCAGACAACATAATTTTAATTTAGTTTTTACTAACTCTAATAATTTAAAAAATTCTATTTTTTCAATTTTTAAAGATTCAACAGAGAAATTTCAGAAGGTTGGATGTGCATTAAAAATTCAATGCAAAAATTGTAAAAAAAGTTATATCGGAGAAACTCTAAAGACATCTTACAACTAGAACAGAAGAACATTAACGATACGTCACTCACAACCAAAATATTAATGGTTAAACTAATCACACGTTTGATAATAATCACTCTTTTGATTTTGACAATATAATTTTTTTACATATTGAAACAAATAATTGGAAAAGAAAAAATATAGAAATGTTTTTTATTAAAAATAATGCTAATAGTATTAATTATAGAACGGATATTGACAATTTAGATAAAGTATATTATAATTTAATTACTTCTTTTAAAACATAACTAGCTAGCGCGCCTTGGCGCGCGTGAAATTTCTTTACATTTGGACAAGTAAAAATCTCTTGCTTCTAAATCCAGTAAGAAATGAAAGATCTATTAGGCGTCTCGAAACACAGATCTAGAATAGAGATTTTTGTTGTTGCATAAAAACAGTTGCAACTAATTATTACTTTCCCAAACCTCATAAAATTATTTAAAGAATTATTAAATAAATATAAATTTACTTTTCGCATAAAATATTATTTATATTGTTAACAAAATATGCTTTATAATAATTGTTAAAATAAGATTGTGTATTATTTATTGATACAAATTTTCAAGACCTATATTCTTTTCTTGTTATAGAATAATTATAGAACGTGTTCATTGGTCTTTTTCTTTAAAAATAGGGGAGACCGGGGCTAAACCGGACGGATTTGTTCTTTGGCCAAAAAACTCATACAAAAAAATTTTCTTTTGCTAAAGAGTAATATACCGTTTTGAAGCTTGTACGTTCACCAACAAATCGCACTTGTTCGATGTAGAAAAACTACAGTAGCTTTGGAGATATGTTGCTTCGAAGATGACTACCTCAAAAACAAAAATCCGAAAATTGGTGGGGCTAAACCGGACACCCCATGGGGATAAATCAGACACGGCTAATTAATTAAAGAATAAGACACAAATTTTCGTTTTTTTTGTAGAAAAGTCAAATCAATTCTTCTCTTATTTAAATGTAGGTAGTTCTATACAAAGAATATAATATAAAATGTAAAATCGGTAATTAATATAATATAAAATGAATTACTGTTTTCAGACTTGTCTATTTGCAGCAACTCGCTTGCAAATTCGAGTTTTAAAATAAATTCTTTATTTATTTAGTTTTAAAGTGGTTCTATGCAAAGAATATAATATAAAATAGTTAATTAATATAAAATAAATTAAAGTATTCAAAGATTTGGTTGTTTTTTATCACGATGTCCGATTCAGCCCCACACCGTCATCTAATAATTAAACTGCAATATATTTTTTCTTCTTAACGTTTTTCATTAAACTCTTTTTCTACTAAACACAGTACACCATGAGCTAAAAGAAAAATTGCTGTGTGATATTTGGACTTTAATTTTAATGATAAAAACCCTAAAAAATGAGAAAAATTTTTTTTACTTTTACCTCAAAAATAACATTTTCACATATTAACGGCAACTATTATTACAAAAACTTTTCCTCCGGGTCCGAGGGACCCGGCTCGAGCCCGTGAGGGTTAACAAATAAACGCTTTTTAATGGTCCTAAGCTTACTTAAAAATATTTAAATATTTATACTTTGCATATACTTATCGATTCGTCTTGACATAAAAATTTCAATTTTATTATATATAAATTTAGATTTTGCTAAACAATTTTTTTTACTTGAACAAGTTTTTGAAAAAAAACAACTGTATAATTTTTTGTGTGGGATATATTCTATATTCCTTTTGTCCATTTTGAAAGATTAATGTGATAAGTAAGCCCTCAAAATTTCATCCGAATTCAAGAAAATCTATGGAAGGTATCATGTTCACACGAAAGCAAGATCTATAAACAGATACACAAATTGTTTAATACATTTTAGAAAATATTATTATTTAAAGGACTACATAGCTTTTTCACGAGAAATAAAAATCAATTATAAGTAAATAAGCATGAAAATATAATAATATTGTTTATTGTTTTATGACCTAAAAATCAATACACAATGAAGTTACATGGAATCAATTTATGTTCAAGTTTAAAATATAATTTCAAAATATAGTAATTTTAAAAAATAAATAAAAAATACACTCGACTTAAAATATTAAATAAATAAATAAAAAATATTGGAAATTATATATTTTTTAATTTGGAAATGAAACTCAAAAATGCACTTTTTTGGGAATAAAATGTAAATTATTTATCAAAAATAAGGTAAGAAAAAGGAAAAAATGTATAAATTAGAGTTTTGCAGATACTTCAATTTTGCGTAAACTCGAAATTGGAATCAAATCATTCCTTCATATTAATTCTCATTGAAAGGATAGAATATTCGAAATTTGCACACATATTTTTACATTTAAAAAAACTTGTTTAAAATTGTAATCAAGAAATATATAATTTACTATTTTTGCAGTTATTATCAAATTATATTCTTTTAAAAATATGATTATGAAATAAAAAAAAATTTATAATGATGTTGAATTTATCACTTACTTCAAATTGTTTAATTGAGAGATGAAATATTATCAATCTTGTCTTCGTCCAGCAATATACACGTTCATTTAATTAAACAAATTTTGTGACATTTTTTTAGTTTCTGAAGAGGACGACTGTGTCTTTGAAACGTAAACAGATTGTTTTTTATTCGAACCTGACTTGGATAGATTGATAATATTTCATCTCTCAATTAAAAAAAAATTTATCTTGAATTCATTTCATTTATTTATTCTAATATCTGTCACTGAGAATACAGAAAACCATGATGCTCAAACCAAAAAAAGTAGGCGTTACTTTCTTAACTGTTCGCCTTTCTCTCGCTTCTACTCTAAACTGAAGGAAAAGACGATATTTCACACTCTTTCTCTGTATCATGATTTCTCTCTTATATACTCTGACAAACTTCTCTCTCCAACTCTTTTCTGTCATCAAAAGCACAGCAGGAGGGCGGACGGAATTCTTGTGGACAGAATGAATGGAAGAATACGGAGATTAATATATATATATAATAATTTAAAAGGTTTAATAATATACATTTCTTCTATACCAGCTATATCTGTACCCAAATATATAACCCAACCTTTCTGTGAAAACTCTCTAATCATAGAGAGATCGTTTAATTAAAATATAACCTTAAAACACATATTACAATTTTTAATTCTATTATAATTTTTAAATTTTTAATTCAGATAATTTTATAATTTAAACCTTTTTGAAATCTTGTGTGTGCTGTCTTCATTTTGGATTATCTATTTGTGAAATATTCATCCCCTGATGAGGAGCCATATATGACTTAAGACTAGTTGAGATTAAAATAATAAATGTCATCTTTAAAAACATTAAAATAGGCCTTTTTCATTACCTTACAAATGGTTATGTATAAAACAGTTTGTTATATAATTTCGGTAAAGGAAATTATATATATATATATATATATATATATATATATATATATATATATATATATATATATATATATATATATATACTAGGGGGGCCCCGCACACCTGCGCGCTTCGCGCGCCAACC
>JAVJHS010000711.1:0-14000 GCA_032873175.1 Leptopilina drosophilae | reverse complement strand
CCCTGATATTATATGATATTATATATCTTATGATATTAGCCAGTCTCAAATTTTTAATCTTTGTCATCAAGTAAAAAAATTTTTTTTTGCATAGGGTTCGAGGTCCTATTCGCGCTTCTATTTGAGGGGGCAAGCTCTGACCTGTTGGTACTTGCAATTAAAAAAATTTTCTTTTGCATAGGCTTTGACGTCCTATTTCGCGCTTCTATTTGAGGGGGCAAGCTCTGACCTCTTGGTAAAACACAGATCAAATTTTGACGTAATGTGAAGGCCCACAATAAGGCTCCTTTTAAAACCCGTAGCTCAAAAAATAGGTAAAATTAAACATGTAATGTTGAAATTATATATGATCTTGGCAAGGTAAGATTCGTTATTTCTCCTCTTTTTGACTTCGGTCAAAAAATAGGTCAATTTTGACATAAGCTTTAATTTATGTTCTTGACCTATAGGTCAAAAAATAGGTCAAATTAGACATAGGTTTTGAGGTAATGTGAGGCCGTTATTTATGCTCTTTTGGACCTATAGGTAAAAAAAGGTCAAATTAGACATAGATTTTGACGTAATGTAATCCGTCAGTTAGCCTACTGACTAGGCAGGTAGCTAACCGTCTAAGACGTTTTAGGCCAATAGACGAAATACAAACTCACGAAATATTATTAAAAAATAAAATAATTTAATTAATATTTAATTTATTAAACATTAAATAATTTAATTAATATTTAATTTATTAAATTAATAAATTGAATTTAATGAATTAATGACTATTAAATTATTAGAGTAATAAATTTAATTATTCAAGTTCATGAAAAATAAATTAGGTTTTAACAAATTTTACTTAATTTTATAGATTTAATTTTTACATAGTTTATTTATTGAAGCAAGGTAGACTTTGATGACATGGAGAATTACATTTTAGACCGGATTTAAAGCAAATGCATTTTTTGTACTCATTATCAAATCTAATATTCGAATTAGACAATTGATTAAAAACTTTAACAATATAGTAATATTAAAGTGAAAGAATTTATCAATCATCCGAATCAATCTCAAAATATTTCTTAAGCTCTTAAATTTCATATGTATCGACAGCACAGCCATCCTGAATACAGAAACCTGCTTTTCAGAAAATATTTTTTCGAAATTAATTAATAATTTAAAATTATCAAAGAACTCAGAAAAAATTGGTTAGCATGGTGGGATACGAGCCCACGACCTTTCTATTGCCGGTAGACTGCTCTGACCACTGAGCTACATGCACCCCAAGATTCTCCGAGTTCCTTGATTTACTATACCTCCCTGCATTATTTAATTTAATTTAATATTAGTAATTAGTAATTAGTAATAGTAATTAGTAATATTAGTAAATTTAATATTAGTAATAATTTCCGAATGATAGATTCACTTCCTTAACTTTAACAATATAGCTTTCTTCTTAACCAGCTATACCTGGACCCAAATATATAACCCATCCTCTCTGTCAATACTCTCTAATCATAGAGAGATTATTTCTTTAAAAAAATGTGTTTCTACAAAATTTTTAAAATTAATTAATTATAAAAATAATAATATGGAGAATAATAAGAAATTTTTTGAAAAAATTTTTTGTTACATGCTTGTATTTTTTTCAAAAGGGAAAGAAGCCTTTTTAGCTTTCTTTTTCACAAATTAAAATATAATCTTAAAATACATATTACAATTTTTAATTCTAAAATAATTTTTTAAATTTTTATTTTAGATAATTTTATAATTTAATCCTTTTTGAAATCTTTTGTGTGCTGTCTTGATTTTGGATTATGCATTTGTGAAATATTCATCTCCTGATGAGGAGCCATATATGGCTTGAAACTAGTTGGAATTAAAATAATAAATGTCATCTTTAAAAACCGTAAAGTAGGCCTTTTTTATTATCTTACAAATGAATATTTAATACGGTCAAACAAACAAAAATTACTGGTTGATACGTAGTTAGTGGTCACTTTTAATCAATAAATATTAACCCCAGGGGTACTTTATAAATATTTAATCGGTTTTTCCGATTTAATTTAATAAATTTTTTAAAAAATCTCGTGAAGAATTAAATTATTTAAACAAAATTTTTAAAAAATCCTATCCATAAATGTAAGTATTTGCATGAATTATTATTTAAATTATTCTTCTGAATTCAATTATTTGTAAAGATTTTAATAAAATTCTTTAAATGTTTTCAAATATTTTCAAAAATTGTGATAAAATTTTTTAATTTAATAAATTTCTACAAAATTTTAAGTTTTAAAAATCAAGAATTTATAAAAATAATATAATTTTGAAAAGATTTCAAATTAAAATCCTTGAAAATCTGAATTTCATATCTTTAAATTAAAAATTCTGTAAAATTATTTGTTCGAAAAAAACGTTTAATTATTTTTTATGTGTTTAAAGTGTTAAAATAATATTTAACGACAAAAACAAATTAAATTTTAGTTGCAATGAACATAAACAGTGATTTTCTGAAAATTTTTTTCAATGCAAATTACAAACAGCAATATTGAAAAATTAACAGAAGAATAATATTTAAGTTGTTAAAAATTTGATAAATAATAAAACTATTTCTAACTAGACCTACAATTTTTCAGCGACATTTAATATATATTTAATGATATTCAAAAATAAAGCAATATTTTTAACCATTTTAACCCATTCATAATAATATTAATTTCTTTTGTTTTTTATCAGAATTGCATTGCAAGTAAAAATTTAGGAAAATTTTTATTTCTATTTTTATTAAAAATTAGTTTAAAAAATAATTTATAGTAAAATCCTTTTACAAAACTGTGTAAACGAATTTATCTGACTTTTTAATAAAAAATCTCAATTTTGAAAAATTGTGGCTTGACCCCTTTTGTCTTGCCACTTATCATTTATTTATTAACTATGTTATACATTACTTTATTAATACTGTTCTTAAGGAGTAACCTTACCATAATCTTACCTCAAATTTGCAATATGATAATAACCTTTCCATAGCCTTAACATGGAAATGTAACCTTACTACAATTTTACTTGTAACTTTACTACAACCTTTACTTGTAACCTTACTTCAATCTTTAAATGTAACCTTACTACAAACTTTACATGTCACCTTCATTTACATGTTACTTTGCTATAACCTTTATAAGCGGAACTTTTCAGTTTACCTTAAGTACGCTTCAGGTTTACCCCGTAACCTTACAAGCCATACAAATAACATTACTATAGCGTTACGTTGAGCTATGTGGGACAGCTGCAGCGCAGCATCTGTCTGATATCGAGAGTTTCTAACCACCTTGTCGACATCGCTCGTGTACGTGGACGCGACGTGCTCATTGTAAACTCTACTTAAAAGCGAGAACACAATTCATGGCATGTGAATGTGTCGTGCTGACGTCAGCACATTAATGTCAGACGTCATACATTAATGCCTGATTAATATTATGACGTCAGCTAATTATTGACTACTTAAATATACTTTTCAGTAGCAACGCCTTTTTTATGATTTTGTTATGACAAGTATCGTGCGCACAACATGTCTCCTACATGGAAAAAATTTTGGGCAATCAGCTGTACTGGTTCCAGAACAAATGATTTCTTTTCGACGTCTGACGTCTTTTTTCTAGAGCGTATATATATATATATATATATATATATATATATAGTTCTCAATGGTTTTTTAAACGTGCTATCAGCACTAGATTTATCCTTTTTAAGAATGTGCTTATAGTGCCTGAAAATAGTAAAGAGAATCACTAATTCCGCTTCATGAATGCGTTGTTATTGAAGTTAGCGATTTTTTCTTCTATTATATTCACAAACATAACTTTTCCCTCTTACCATCCCTATTTTTGTTTTTATTGGTAAACTGCGCTTTTTGTTCATATAATTTCAAAACGATATGAAATGCACACTTTTGTATTTTTTAAATGATGAGAAAAATAATGCTTAGTTTTATTTTCTTTTTTAATTTGTTTGCTTTACGTGCGTGAAAAATAAATAATTTTACGGCTTTTTATTTTTATTTGCTTTTTCTATTATTCATTTTTTATGAACGAGAAAAATTTTGTGATGGAAAATTTTTGTTATTAACGATTTATTATTTAGTTTTTTAATATTTACTATTTTTTATTTATGATTTATTATTTATCATCTACGCTTATTTACTTACATATGGCAGAAAAATTTTCGTTTTTGTATTTTTCAACTGACTTTTCAAAATTATTCACATTTAGAGAGGATAAAATAACTTTATATTAAAAGCGAGAATAAATTAACAAGAGCTTGCATATAAAAATAAAAAATTTTATTATACCTTTTTTGATAAAATTACCGGAAATTTTACCTTTCAAACAAAATTTTTAATTTTTTGATTAAAACGAGAAATGCAAAAAGTTTGTGTTAATTACCTAAATAAAAAGAAATATTAATTCAGTTGATAATGAAAAGGCATAAACATGAATAGAAATATTATTTACAAAAAAAATTTGGAGGTAAAAAATAATTTTACTCAAGTTAGTTTTTCTTTCAAAACTCATGTACATCAAAATTTTTTCCAAAAAATATATTTCTAATGTTCATTCCATTTTTTGACAAAAACATTTCTCACGTCTTTTTTCAAAAGAAAAACATTTTCTAGTTAGAAAAATTTCTTTATGACAAAAAGAATGCTTCTATTATTAATAAAATTTTTTCTTGAAAAAACCATTTTATCTGATGGGCACATTAGAAATTACGTAAAATTCATTAAATAACAACAAATTTCGCGTGCTTTTAAATACACAACATAATTATTATTCAAATATTATCAGCTTTGACCTAAAAAAAAAGAATTTCACTAATTACTTTTTTTGTTTAAATTTTATTTCATCTTTTTTTAACATGGTATGCATAAATGCGAGTTCTAAATAATTAACATACAAGCTACAGAGTTTGTGAAACTATTGGAGGAAAATATTTTCCTTCTGCCTTTCTCTCACTCTCTCACTCCTTTCTCTCAGTTATATATTATGACTGACCAAACCGCAATTTTTTACTAAGATTGGATATACAAGTTTTTATTTTCTTTTATGGAAATGCATTTTCATCTTGAAAATTTTAAACAAAACCTTTAATAAATACTTACTTAAATACCAAGATTTGAAGAAAAATGATTAAAAGAAATTTTTGTATTTTTTTAAAAGTAAGTAGTAGATTTTTGTACTTTTTTAATAAGACGTAAACATTAATAGTATTTTGGACACTCAAAAAAAATCCTTAACTTCTTAAGTAGAATCTTAAAGAATAGTTTATGGCACTTTATTGTATAAAAGACATTACTAAGTTCAGAATTTTCTGTCTGACTGTAATTATATTTTACTGAGGACAAACATGTAACAAAAATTTGAAAAATTCAAAAACTGCGCTTTTTACGATTGCGCGCAAGGACAAAAAATTAAATATCTCCTAAAGTTTTAAACCCTCCATTAATTTTCTATTCGGAAAATACTCGTCAAATAAGTGGGAATCGAATCATTATTATTAAAAAATGGCACTTTTCAAAATATTGTTTATTTAAAAATTATTTTTTTAATAATTTGTTTAAAAAATTTTGTTTTTTTAAATATTTTCGTAAATTGTCTGTAAACAATAAGCATTTCCTTAAAATTTTATTAAATTTCATTTATTTTCCTCAGAGATATACCATTTTCAAAATTTCAAAAAAAAAAATTTTTAATCTCGTAAATCCAAAATTTTTCAAATTTTTTTAAATCGAATTGAGGCTTTTTACTGGCATGTATTCCATTTCAAAATTTCGAAGTTTCAACAAAATCGAAGAACTAGGGTACAACTTTGATTTTTTAGTCATGGCGCTATCCATATATATTATAACCTTTATTTTATTTTTTATGTAACTCTTCACTATTTTTTAAGTTATTAGAAGTTATTTTCGAACCTAAAAATCATTAATTTAAATTTTAGCTTTTATTAATTTCTCAGAATTAACCTAATTTAACTTCTCCTAGGGATCGTAAGACCTTGTTGTTGGTGTGGAAGCTTACGGGCCTAATCGGGCAACGTCTCTGGACCCCTTTCTCTCTCTCGTAGTCTGTCGGTGAGGACCCACTCCCCGTAAAGGAGGGACCGTCCGGGCGACAGAGGGAGTAGAAAGGTGAGGAAGCGACCATTGGTGGGAAGTAATGACCACCACTGGAAGCGGAGGAGACTGTTGCCTGCGGGGCCTTAACTAAGAAACGGTCCCTCTGGTTTCCGTGGCAAAGGAACTAGAGTATTGAGCGCGAGCTCTGCCCCCAATCTAAGACGTACGGATACGTGTCGATGGATGGATGGCACCAGGGTTACCAAAGCCGCCGCGTGTCCTGGGCGGATCGGCCGGACGTTGGTCTGGGCTGTACTGGCCGGGCTGTGAACCCGTAAAGCTCGGGGGATCGGTCCGGTTAGGGCTCTGGCTGGTGGACGGTCGATCTGTTCGGAGCGCTGTGGATGGTGGTGTCGCAAACGGCGGTCAGGGATACCGGGAGACCTCCCTGTACTAATTTGATTCCTTACTCCTACAGTAGGGCATTAATGTTGTACCTTTGCTGGACCTGTGCACTGGAGACCTGATGGCGATATTGACCGACTTCGAGGGTATCGGAAGGATGGTCATTGGATCGGCTTACTTTCCGTATGATAGCAAAGTTAATCCTCCAAATGAGGTATGTAAATTGGTGGATTACTGTGCAGAGAGGGGACTGCCCCTTTTGTTGGGCTGTGATGCTAACTCACAACACAGGGTGTGGGGGAGCTCAAAGAACAACCAAAGGGGACAGGAGCTATTGGAATATCTATTGGGAACAGGACTGGATATTCTAAACACGGGTAAGGTACCGACATTCAGTAATGCTGTCAGGGAGGAGGTGATTGATATCACCCTCTGCTCGTGCAGTATTGCACACAAGGTAAGAAGATGGAAAGTATCTAATGAACCTTCACTTTCTGATCATTTACAGATTGTCTTCGAGCTGGAGGCTGTGGTCCCTTCGGAAACCAAGTGGATTCGTAATCCCAGGAAAACGGATTGGGCTAAATACAGCGCAGAGCTGAAGGAGACACTTTCTGTATTACCAGGCAGGATTAGAGATCATGAAACCCTGGATGAGGTGGCTGGTACTTTTACAACAGCCATAATAACAGCTTTTGAGAACAGCTGCAAACCAACGAAAGTTCGTTCGGCAAAAGAGACCTACTGGTGGAATGAGAGGCTAGAAAACCTCAGAAAAGAGACCAGGAAGTTATTTAAACGTGCTAAAAAATACCGCACGGCTGACAGTTGGTTAACATATGCAAAAATGAGGGACAACTATAGAAATGAAATAAGGAAGGCACAACAGGATAGCTGGACTGCCTTCTGCTCCAGCATCGATAAGGGCAAAGAGGCAGCGCGGTTAGACAAACTGCTTTCAAAAAACCCAGATGCAATTTTAGGCACCTTAAGACTGCATAACGGAGGATTTGCCGAGTCGGACGAGGAGACTTTGGCTCACCTGGTCCAGACCCATTTCCCAGGCTTTTCTAGGTCTGAGAAAGGGCGGTCCCGATTCTTGGCCTCTGAGTAAACTACCGCAGGCTGAATATAGGCTGCGGAGACAGTTGGCTAATGGAATCGTGACTGCCGAGAGGGTCAGGTGGGCCGTGGAATCCTTTAGCCCTTATAAGTCTCCCGGACCAGACGGCGTTTTCCCTGTCCTTTTGCAAAGGGCGATGGATCAGGCGGTCGGACCGTTGGTAAGGCTTATCAGGGCAAGTCTAACTCTTGGATGTGTCCCAAAAGCCTGGAGGGGCACTAAAGTCGTCTTCATACCAACGGCTGGCAGGAACGGATATACCTCACCAAAGGATTTTCGTCCAACTAGCCTAACATCTTTCATTCTGAAGTTGGTTGAAAGATTAGTGGATAGATAGATAGATAGATAGATAGATAGATAGATAGATTAGTGGATAGATGGATCCTTTGCATAGAGATCAGCATGCCTATAGAACCGGATGTTCTACAGAATCAGCCCTTGCCAGAGCTGTTAACTTAATAGATGGACAGCTACAGGATAAGGGTTTCGCAGTGGGTATTTTCATGGATATAGAGGGAGCTTTCAATTATACCTCCTCGGAGATTATAAAGGAAGCCATGATCTCTCATGGTATTCCCACAACCATTGTTGACTGGACCTGTCACATGTTGGGTAACAGGAACCTATTAACAACTAAAGGGAGCTCAACCCTTCGAGGAACAGTTAATTCTGGATGTCCTCAGGGAAGAGTTCTATCGCCCTTACTTTGGTGTCTGGTAGTGGATGAACTGCTAAGACTCCTCAGTGAGAAGGGATTTCATGCGATTGGTTATGCGGACGATATCTTATTAATCGCTCGCGGTCCTCATCTGGATGTATTACTGGGTGTGGTGCAGCAGACGTTAAATATGGTAGATGGATGGTGCGGACAAACTGGTTTGTCAGTCAATCCAGCAAAAACGGAAGTTGTTATTTTCACCAGACGATACAAGTGGAAAGCCACATGTATGCTAAAACTGGCTGGAAAAGAACTCCAATTCACAGAGAAAGCGAAGTACCTAGGAGTCATCTTGGATAGTAAGCTTCTTTGGAAAGAACACTTGGATGAGAAGTGTAATAAACTCACAGCTACTCTATGGCAATGTAGGAGAGCTATAGGATGTAGCTGGGGTCTTAAACCGGATACACTTTTGTGGATCTACGAATCGATTCTGCTTCCTAGGCTGACCTATGCGTCTGTGGTCTGGTGGAGCAGAGTTGAACTTAAAACGGCAAAAGACCGGTTGGAGGGCGTAAGGAGGCTGGTCCTGGGGAGCATCACTGGTGCTGTGCGCACTACGCCCACGATGGCCCTTGGTGCTCTTCTGGGACTGGAACCTTTACCCCTGATCATTAAAGCAGAGGCGGCGAAAGCTGCCCTGAGATTAGGTGGGGACAGAGGCCGTAGGGAAGTTGGCAAATGGCGTCTCCCCAGCAAATTGGTGGAAAAACCCATTCTCAATATGATTAGAGATAAGGTGACTCCACTTTACCTCTTTGACAAGAAGTATAGAATAAGTATACCTAATAGAGAGGATTGGCATGATGGGCCGGCCCATCTTCCCAGAGATGCTATTGTCTGGTATAAACGGACATATCGAAGGGAAGAATTGGCGCAGGCGCAGGTGTCTATCAAGAAGCAGTGGGGGTGGCTCTCGCATATAGTTTTGGGAACCATCACTACTGTTTTACAATCCGAAATTGTAGCGATTCTCCACGGTGCTTTTGAGGCTCTAGAGCGCTGCCAGGATAGAAATATCTGTATTGCTTCGGACAGCAAGGCAGCCATTTGCGCTTTGAAACTATATGTTACAACATCCCAACTGGTCGGAGAGTGCCACGAGGCGCTCAACAGGCTAGCTGGAATTAACCGTGTTACCCTCATCTGGGTCCCAGGACACTGTGGAATTAAGGGTAATAACATAGCGGATGAACTAGCCAAAGAAGGCGCTAGGAAACGATTTATCGGACCAGAACGAATAGTTGGTGTCTCCAACAATTTCTGACTTTGGAATTTAAACAATGGCGGACACTAGAGCACCAAAAAGAGTGTCGGGCAGCTGCAGGTTGTAGACAGGCCAAAGCACTCATTGGGGAAAACTTAAACCCTAAAAGAGCGGCGGATTTCCGCAGGCTTAATAGGAAAGAGGCGAAAATCATAACAGGTTTGTTAACAGGCCATGGAGATTTACGCTATCACAGGCATAAGATGGGCATCGTCGAGGATCCCAAATGACGTAAATGTGGTGAGGAAAACGAAACCTCAGCTTACATTCTGTGTCGATGCCTTGCTTTGGTGAGGGAACGATATCAGATTACAGGTTGTTACTTCCTTGAGGAGACAGCAATCGCTACTAAAGGACTGGCCGCGGTCCTGTTTCTATGGAAAGGGCTTTGGGCTTAGGTCAGGCGGTTTAGTAGGACTTTGGGGACGTAAAGGGATTATCTAAGCGTTAGCGGCTGCTAAGCGGCTGCAACCCTAATAGTTAATAATAACCTAATTTAAGAATTTCGCTATGATAACGATTATTTTCGGAGTTGACAATAGGTTAGGAATTTCTAAAGGTTATCTACAGTTTGAATTAAAAAAATTTTTAATTTTTATCATTTAAGCGCCATGATATTTATTCCAAAAATATCAGAAAGATTTTATTTAATAAGTTTAATATTAAAGAAAACTTAACCTAGCTTGCTCAGAAATTGCGAGGAAAGGACTTTCCTCACAAACCGCGAAGAGGGGAGGGGTAAGGAGATAACACATTGATCTTCAATTAACACTGAATTTAATTTGAGCAATTAATCAATTTTATTATTCACAAAATACCACTCTTGTCCTTTAGTTTAATATACAAGATTGTTTGGCGGAAGGCCGAATTGAGTTTACGTAAATTCCGCATGAACATGCGGTGTCAAGCATCACTTTTCGAATTGTAAAAACAATAAGTGCTAATACCGCGAGAAATCACTATTTACAAATTACAGGGACTTACCGTCGATGCGACGCCGACCCCTGAGAGCTCCTCGTCCCTGACATGGCACAGATTTTATTTTATTTATATTTTTTTAAAATTTAATTTGACGTAATGCGCCGTACTCTATTACCAAATCGAGAATAAATAAAAAATGGCTGACTCGCCTACAACAAACGCGTCGCTACATGCGCGCTTCGTTTTCTCCTGGTGAGTCCCAGGCGCACGAAAAATTATACTAAATTACAGTCTTTTTAATCTTTTCGTTTACCCTCCGCGGGGTAATTTAGTCACATAAGGTAAGGTAGAGCGCGACCTTATTCGTCGCTGTCGCTGATTTATGAGTCAGTCTTTATCCAAAGTGGCCGCCGTCATTATTTTGACAGGACCAAAACAAGTAGTTTTCGTCATCCTGGTGCTCTTGAATATTCGGGAATCACATCCGAATATATGCACCAGGAAGCACTTCTCTTGATGACTTCGAATGATTGACAATTCCGATGGATATTTTTTTGATAAACAAAAAATATACGAACAGCAGAGTTTTTCAAAATAGTTTATTTTTATGATTGTTGATATGTTGAGTTGGCAGGTTTGAATAATAATGTTTAACTTATTTTACTAATTTAAGTTACAAAATATTTCGTTAATCAGATTTCAAAATACTAATAATAATTTTTATTTATTTAAAAAAAAGGATTCTCGTTTGACAATTATTTTATCAAATAATTAATTTAACAACAAAATATATTAATTTACTCAATACTGTATATTGTTACGTCATCGTTACGTACTTTTAAATATTAATAATAATAATAATAATAATAATAATAATGATAATAATAATGGGAATTACAATAAAAATGGGAATTACAATAAATAATTGTTATTAAAATATTATTGACAATTATAAGCAATTATTCATTTATGAAAATAGTTATAATAAGAATAATAAAATAATAATTAAATTTAAGCCATAATAATGTTTAAAAACAAATAATTATTTTTAATAACAAAATAGTAATAATTATTGTAACAATAATAACAAATAAGAATAATAAGCAATTATAATAATAATAACAAGATAGTAATAAAAGTAACAAGAATAATAGATAATAATAACAAGATAAGATTATTTGTAGCAATAAATAATAATAATTAATGATAACAATAATATCAAAATAATAATAATTAATTGTAACATTAATAACAAACAATAATAATTAATTGTAACAACAAAATAATAATTAATAATAATAAGTTAATAATAATTTGTAATAACAAAATAACAACAAATAATAGTTAATAATAACAAGATAATAATAATTTGTAACAACATAATAATTAACAAGTTATAACAATGTAAAACAATAATAACAAATTGTAATAACAAGTGAATAACAAATTGTAATAACAAGATAATAACAAATTGTAATAACTATAAAAAATTAACAAACAACATAAAAATATAATATTAAATTGTAAAAACATATGACTAAAAGGATGTGAACACGTGCGATCTAAAAACTAAGTCAACACAAGTGTTTCTCTAACAATGGGTTTCTCAAATGCATAGCAATTTGTCTAGTGCCTCAAATACATGGTAAATTGTATAGTTTGCTTCAAATGCATGGTAAATTGTAACGTTTCTCCAAATATATAAGAAAATTTGGGTATAAAACAGAGTCAAACTATCAAACGATTTTCAGTCTAAAATTGGAAGTCATCAAAAGTAGTCACCCAGACTACAGTCTTAAAAATGTAGTCAACAGAAGAAAATACCAAAGGCAGTCTTAATTTTTTAATCATCACAAGTGGTTCTCTTCGTAATAGTGGTCTCATCCCCAGTATAGTAGTTGTCCTGATCATTAAGTGAATTTCTAAATTCAGTGAATCTTGATGTCAAATTGGGTGTTTAGAAATATCGTTCGAGTTGTGACAAAAGCTGAAAAAACATAATACCAATTCAACTGCCTAATTTACAAGTGTCGTAAATCATCTACCTGCACCACTTAATAACCCATTAACAGACAATTGCCATTGTATCTCAACGTCGCCAGCCAGGACCAAAACCTCGCTATTCTAAGGTAAATAGAGAAACCACTTAAGACTCATTTTTAGAAAGCTAGTGTCCATTTCATCTTTGCATAATTTTGATCTTTTTTAAATATACTGTGTTCAAATAAATTTATTCTTGTCATTTATCCAACCTCGTCTCAACTTTAATTTTTTCTAAATTACGGTTAAATCGAGAAAAATAGGGAATATAATAATAAGGTGAGACATAACATACGTAAATATTTTTGGTGCATCGGCCGTCGTGAAAGGATAAATGCAAGGATAATTTAATTTGAAAATATATCATTATTTTTGGTGTATAGGCCGTCGTGAACGGATAAATGCAAAAAAATTAGATTTGAAAAAATAGTGCATTATTTTTAGTGCATCATCCGTCGTGAACCGATAGATGCAAGAGTAGTTACTTTGAAATAATATATCTTTAATTTTGGCAAATTAACCGACGTGAATTAGTAAATACAAGAGTATCATTATTTTTGGTGCATATAAATTGTCGTATTTAAACTCATTTTTTTCGTATATAAAACATAGTGAATTAATTAATAAAAAGTAGATTTTCTTATTTTTTACTATATTGGTCATCATAAATCAATCAATTAGGTTATATTTGCACAATTATTTTAGCAAATTAATACAAACAGGTATAATTTTATTTAAACAAATACTCATTTTATCATACATAAAAAATACAAAAATAATAATAATGAAATATAATTAAATAAATAATTCATTTTATTAAACAAAATTTCTTATTTTTTAATACCAATTAAATAAATTTTTTTGTTAAATAAAAATTTATAACTTTTTTAAAAATCATACAATAAAATATAATTAAATAAATAATATATATTATTAAACAAAATTTCTAATTTGTTAATAACAATTAAAAATAATTTTTTTAACAAATAAAAAATTATAACATTTTTATAAAACTCATATAGTAGAATATATTTAAATAAATAATTTTTTAATAACAATTAAATAAATTTTTTTTAAACAAATAAAAATTTACAACATTTTAATAAAATTATATAGTTCATATAAAATAATAATTTAAAAATGAAAAAAAATCTAAATTAATTATTAATAAATATAAAAAAAAAAATAATAATAATTTGGAAATAAAAATTATTACAGAAAAAAATGTAATCATTAATAGTCAAAATAAATTAACAATAAATATTTTTTTTAACAAACTTTTTTGAAAACAGTTTTAATAATAATATAATTTTTAGGAAATTATTAGGATTACAATTTAAATAAATAAAAAATTATTAACAATAATAAACTCTTTGTTATAAATTTTTTTCAAATGTATATTATTAACAATAATCAACTCATTTTTAAGAATTTTTATAAA
>JAVJHS010000710.1:0-14000 GCA_032873175.1 Leptopilina drosophilae | reverse complement strand
AAAACCTCTGTAACTTTTTTAATTTTTGTGCTAGAAAAATGCGTCTAAAGAAGAAGTTGCTTGTTTTTGTTCCAATTATCAGAAAATTTTTCAAAATTCTTAAAAAAATAAACTGGCAAAAAGTTACCGAAAATTGAATTTTCAAAATGAAAAAACCTCTGTAACTTTTTTAATTTTTGTGCTAGTAAAATGCGTCTAAAGAAGAAGTTGCTTGTTTTTGTTCCAATTATCAGAAAATTTTTCAAAATTCTTAAAAAAATAAACTGGCAAAAAGTTACCGAAAATTGAATTTTCAAAATGAAAAAATTTCTGTAACTTTTTTAATTTTTGTGCTAGAAAAATGCGTCTAAAGAAGAAGTTGCTTGTTTTTGTTCCAATTATCAGAAAAATTTTCAAAATTCTTAAAAAAATAAACTGGCAAAAAGTTACCGAAAATTGAATTTTCAAAATGAAAAAATTTCTGTAACTTTTTTAATTTTTGTGCTAGAAAAATGCGTCTAAAGAAGAAGTTGCTTGTTTTTGTTCCAATTATCAGAAAATTTTTCAAAATTCTTAAAAAAATAAACTGGCAAAAAGTTACCGAAAATTGAATTTTCAAAATGAAAAAATTTCTGTAACTTTTTTAATTTTTGTGCTAGAAAAATGTGTCCAAAGAAGAAGTTGCTTGTTTTTGTTCCAATTATCAGAAAATTTTTTAAAATTCTTAAAAAAATAAACTGGCAAAAAGTTACCGAAAATTGAATTTTCAAAATGAAAAAATTTCTGTAACTTTTTTAATTTTTGTGCTAGAAAAATGTGTCCAAAGAAGAAGTTGCTTGTTTTTGTTCCAATTATCAGAAAAATTTTCAAAATTCTTCAAAAAATAAACTGGCAAAAAGTTACCGAAAATTGAAATTTCAAAATAAAAAAATTTCTGTAAATTTGGAAAAACCTCTGTAACTTTTTAAATTTTTGTGCTAGAAAAATGCGTCTAAAGAAGAAGTTGCTTGTTTTTGTTCCAATTATCAGAAAAATTTTCAAAATTCTTAAAAAAATAAACTGGCAAAAAGTTACCGAAAATTGAATTTTCAAAATGAAAAAACTTCTGTAACTTTTTTAATTTTTGTGCTAGAAAAATGCGTCTAAAGAAGAAGTTGCTTGTTTTTGTTCCAATTAAGAGAAAATTTTTCAAAATTCTTAAAAAAATAAACTGGCAAAAAGTTACCGAAAATTGAATTTTCAAAATGAAAAAATTTCTGTAACTTTTTTAATTTTTGTGCTAGAAAAATGCGTCCAAAGAAGAAGTTGCTTGTTTTTGTTCCAATTATCAGAAAAATTTTCAAAATTCTTAAAAAAATAAACTGGCAAAAAGTTACCGAAAATTGAATTTTCAAAATGAAAAAATTTCTGTAACTTTTTTAATTTTTGTGCTAGAAAAATGCGTCTAAAGAAGAAGTTGCTTGTTTTTGTTCCAATTAAGAGAAAATTTTTCAAAATTCTTAAAAAAATAAACTGGCAAAAAGTTACCGAAAATTGAATTTTCAAAATGAAAAAATTTCTGTAACTTTTTTAATTTTTGTGCTAGAAAAATGTGTCTAAAGAAGAAGTTGCTTGTTTTTGTTCCAATTATCAGAAAAATTTTCAAAATTCTTAAAAAAATAAACTGGCAAAAAGTTACCGAAAATTGAATTTTCAAAATGAAAAAACCTCTGTAACTTTTTTAATTTTTGTGCTAGAAAAATGCGTCTAAAGAAGAAGTTGCTTGTTTTTGTTCCAATTATCAGAAAATTTTTTAAAATTCTTAAAAAAATAAACTAGCAAAAAGTTACCGAAAATTGAATTTTCAAAATGAAAAAACTTCTGTAACTTTTTTAATTTTTGTGCTAGAAAAATGCGTCTAAAGAAGAAGTTGCTTGTTTTTGTTCCAATTAAGAGAAAATTTTTCAAAATTCTTAAAAAAATAAACTGGCAAAAAGTTACCGAAAATTGAATTTTCAAAATGAAAAAATTTCTGTAACTTTTTTAATTTTTGTGCTAGAAAAATGTGTCCAAAGAAGAAGATGCTTGATTTTGTTCCAATTATCAGAAAAATTTTCAAAATTCTTAAAAAAATAAACTGGCAAAAAGTTACCGAAAATTGAATTTTCAAAATGAAAAAACCTCTGTAACTTTTTTAATTTTTGTGCTAGAAAAATGCGTCTAAAGAAGAAGTTGCTTGTTTTTGTTCCAATTATCAGAAAATTTTTTAAAATTCTTAAAAAAATAAACTGGCAAAAAGTTACCGAAAATTGAATTTTCAAAATGAAAAAATTTCTGTAACTTTTTTAATTCTTGTGCTAGAAAAATTTGTGTAAAGAAGAAGATGTTTGTTTTTATTCTAATTATCAGAAAAATTTTCAAAATTCTTAAAAAAATAAACTGGCAAAAAGTTACCGAAAATTGAATTTTCAAAATGAAAAAATTTCTGTAACTTTTTTAATTTTTGTGCTAGAAAAATGCGTCTAAAGAAGAAGTTGCTTGTTTTTATTCTAATTATCAGAAAAATTTTCAAAATTCATAAAAAAATAAACTAGCAAAAAGTTACCGAAAATTGAATTTTCAAAATGAAAAAACCTCTGTAACTTTTTTAATTTTTGTGCTAGAAAAATGCGTCTAAAGAAGAAGTTGCTTGTTTTTGTTCCAATTATGAGAAAATTTTTCAAAATTCTTAAAAAAATAAACTGGCAAAAAGTTACCGAAAATTGAATTTTCAAAATGAAAAAACCTCTGTAACTTTTTTAATTTTTGTGCTAGAAAAATGCGTCTAAAGAAGAAGTTGCTTGTTTTTGTTCCAATTATCAAAAAATTTTTAAAAATTCTTAAAAAAATAAACTAGCAAAAAGTTACCGAAAATTGAATTTTCAAAATGAAAAAACTTCTGTAACTTTTTTAATTTTTGTGCTAGAAAAATGCGTCTAAAGAAGAAGTTGCTTGTTTTTGTTCCAATTAAGAGAAAATTTTTCAAAATTATTAAAAAAAATAAACTAGCAAAAAGTTACCGAAAATTGAATTTTCAAAATGAAAAAACCTCTGTAACTTTTTTAATTTTTGTGCTAGAAAAATGCGTCTAAAGAAGAAGTTGCTTGTTTTTGTTCCAATTATCAGAAAATTTTTTAAAATTCTTAAAAAAATAAACTAGCAAAAAGTTACCGAAAATTGAATTTTCAAAATGAAAAAACTTCTGTAACTTTTTTAATTTTTGTGCTAGAAAAATGCGTCTAAAGAAGAAGTTGCTTGTTTTTGTTCCAATTAAGAGAACATTTTTCAAAATTCTTAAAAAAATAAACTGGCAAAAAGTTACCGAAAATTGAATTTTCAAAATGAAAAAACTTCTGTAACTTTTTTAATTTTTGTGCTAGAAAAATGCGTCTAAAGAAGAAGTTGCTTGTTTTTGTTCCAATTAAGAGAAAATTTTTCAAAATTCTTAAAAAAATAAACTGGCAAAAAGTTACCGAAAATTGAATTTTCAAAATGAAAAAATTTCTGTAACTTTTTTAATTTTTGTGCTAGAAAAATTTGTCTAAAGAAGAAGATGCTTGTTTTTGATCCAATTAGGAGAAAATTTTTCAAAATTCTTAAAAAAATAAACTGGCAAAAAGTTACCGAAAATTGAATTTTCAAAATGAAAAAATTTCTGTAACTTTTTTAATTTTTGTGCTAGAAAAGTGCGTCTAAAGAAGATGTTGCTTGTTTTTGTTCTAATTATCAGAAAATTTTTTTAAATTCTTAAAAAAATAAACTGGCAAAGATTACCGAAAATTGAAATTTCAAAATGAAAAAATTTCTGTAAATTTGGAAAACGCTCTGTAACTTTTTTAATTTTTGTGCTAGAAAAATGCGTCTAATGAAGAAGTTGTTTGTTTTTGTTCCACTTATCAGAAAAATTTTTAAAATTCTTTAAAAAATAAACTGGCAAAAAGTTACCGAAAACTGAAATTTCAAAATGAAAAAATTTCTGTAAATTTGGAAAAAGCTCTGTAACTTTTTTAATTTTTGTGCTAGAAAATTGCGTCTAAAGAAGATGTTGCTTGTTTTTGTCCCAATTATCAAAAAAATTTTCAAAATTCATAAAAAAATAAACTGTCAAAAAGTTACCGAAAATTGAAATGTCAAAATGAAAAAATTTGTAAATTTGGAAAAACCTATGTAACTTTTTTAATTTTTGTGCTAGAAAAATGCGTCTAAAGAAGATGTTGCTTGTTCTTGTTCAAATTATCAGAAAAATTTTCAAACTTCTTAAAAAAATAAACTGGCAAAAAGTTACCGAAAATTGAAATTTCAAAATGAAAAAATTTCTGTACATTTGGAAAAAGCTCGGTAACTTTGTAAATTTTTGTGCTAGAAAAATGCGTCTAAAGAAGAAGTTGCATGTTTTTGTTCCAATTATCAAAAAAATTTTCAGAATTCTTAAAAAAATAAACTGTCAAAAAGTTACTGAAAATTGAATTTTCAAAATGAAAAAATTTCTGTAACTTTTTTAATTTTTGTGCTAGAAAAATGCGTCTAAAGTAGAAGTTTCTTGTTTTTGTTCCAATTATTAGAAAATTTTTTCAAATTCTTAAAAAAATAAACTGGCAAAAAGTTACCGAAAATTGAAATTTCAAAATGAAAAAATTTCTGTAAATTTGGAAAAAGCTCTGTAACTTTTTTAATTTTTGTGCTAGAAAAGTGCGTCTAAAGAAGATGTTGCTTGTTTTTGTTCCAATTATCAGAAAAATTTTTAAAATTTTTAAAAAAATAAACTGGCAAAAAGTTACCGAAAATTGAAATTTCAAAATGAAAAAATTTCTGTAAATTTGGAAAAAGCTCTGTAACTTTTTAAATTTTTGTGCTAGAAAAGTGCGACTAAAGAAGATGTTGCTTGTTTTTGTTCCAATTATCAGAAAATTTTTTTAAATTCTTAAAAAAATAAACTGGCAAAAAATTACCGAAAATTGAAATTTCAAAATGAAAAAATTTCTGTAAATTTGGAAAAAGCTCTGTAACTTTTTTAATTTTTGTGCTAGAAAAGTGCGTCTAAAGAAAAAGTTGCTTGTTTTTGTTTCAATTATCAGAAAATTTTCAAAATTCTTAAAAAACTGAACTAGCAAAAAGTTACCGTAAATTGAAATTTCAAAATGAAAAAATTTCTGTAAATTTGGAAAAAGCTCTGTAACTTTTTTAATTTTTGTGCTAGAAAAGTGCGTCTAAAGAAGATGTTGAAATTATAGTAAACAAAAATATAACGTAATTTAATGAAAAATTTCTTTTCAGCCTTCGATCAATTTACAGATGTTAAACGTAGAAGCGGAGCCTGATAACTTTTTCTGAGTTGGTTTTAGGAGATAAAAAGCAATATAAAACTGACCCTAAATACATACAATATACACGATTATTAAGGTGCTCAAATGATAAATATCATTTTACAATCAGTGAAAAATATACCGATTTCTGTCAGGTAAATTTATTTCAAAACATTTTATCGAATCAAAAATCTTAATTAGAAATATTTAATGTAAAATTGTTTTCTATGTTTATGATTAAACAAATAAATTATGATTAAAAATTATTTAAAATTATAATTTGAAGATGATTTATGTAGATTTCTCTCAACCTGAGAGTCTACCAACTCGGCAGAAGGTGCGGAGGATCCGGAATAATGAGAATTGATCTTCATTGACTCACAATATGTATTTATTCAGCACAGCTTACAAGTCCATCCTAACTACAAACTCTCTCTCTCTCTCTCGCCACACACGTCTACTCTGTACAAAGTCTACGACGAATCTAATCTTACGGAAAGCAATCACTCTCGCGAACATGTGCTCTTCTTAAGGTGCGTTCTCATTCGGAGTAGATTCGAGGAAGAGCTAAAGGCTCGTTCCCACATTTAGCTGACAATGATATTATGATTCTTGATAATGGAGAACAAGTTTTTCTTTGGTTGGGAACTCGATTGACAGAAATGGAAATAAAATTGGCCTATAAATCATCTCACGTTTAGATTCAATATTTACGAGTAAATCAACCGGAGGAGACGAGAAAATTATTTCATTCTGCGAAGGGAAAAAAAATCTCGTCACTTTACAAAACGTTTTCACGGTTGGGTACAACACAAAAGAACACTAGAATAATTTTAAAGTCAACTTTATTTTTTCTATTTTTTTAACAATATTTTAAATTAGAATAATTTAATCGTTAAAAATTGTTGAATTATGCAAAAAAATTTAAAGACTAAAATTTTTTTAACACGTCAACTTATTTTATTAAAAATAGCGAAAATTTTTATTTCCAAAAAAAGAAACATTTATTTTTGTTCTGTGAGCGGAATATGTTATTTAAGAAAAAAAGAAAAATTGAAAAATAAATTTATATCTCGCGTTTAGAACTCATTAAGAAAACATTAATAATTATGAATCTAAAAAAGTTTAATAACAAAATGAAAGAATTAAATTTTTCACTTGTATATACTATAGTTTGAAAAACAAGTGCCAATTTTTTTATATCTTTTCAAATACCAAAAGTCGAATTAAAATTACGTAGCGAAACATAACCATCATCGTTCACAATGTAATTATTTCGTACTATAGTACAAATGTAAGAAATAAATTATTCAATAATTTAAATAATTTTTAAGTATCTCTGGTAAATTAAGTTCTTCTATGTCCTTCATTTTCATGTTTTTTAAAATAATCAATCGACAAATGCTTTGCAAAGTTGGTGCTGTAAAATTTATTTAAAAATTACTTTTTGTTTATTATTTTTCTTTGTTTTTACAATTATGTTAATTTTAAATCATTTAATATTTTTTACATACAATTTTATTTAAACAAAGAACAAACACAAATTTCTGATAAATTTACTCTACGTTGAAATTAAGTAATTATGAAAATTTAATTTTTTTTTTAAATTGCAATTTTGAAATTTTATTACTATGTCCTAATTTTTTTGAATTTTCTTTTTATACACAAAAACGTATTAATAGATTTAAAATTTATTTTTTTTAATTTGAAATGATTATTTTAATTTTACTTACTCTCATATTTTGTTATCGCTTCTATTTTCGTTGTCTTTCCATACAAATAAATAATCCCATATATTGGACCATTTTTGTATGGAATTTTTCCTACTTCATATAAGTATGAATTATTATTAACCATTATAATCATTTCCCCTTCTTCATCATTTTTGTTTGTCTTATATTTTATTCCAATTTCTGAATTAACATTTAATGATGGTGCTTCACTTGATCTTTTCCAATAAAAATTATACTAATTACTATTACAATATATCGAAAAATGATGAATATTTACAATTATTATTTACTTTATAATGAATTCAATGAAGTCTGATAATTTAAAATGAGAAACTCTTGGTAAATTAAATATAATTTCAATTGAAAAATATAGAATTATTAATTTATAATGTATTATTATTATATATTATTTTTTGACAAAAAATGAAATAACATTTCTAATTAATTATATATCACCAATACTTACAATTGAATTGTATTTGAACATTTGTTCGATATTATGTCAGTTAACATTACTAACCATTCGTTCTCTATTATATTTAATTGACAATCATGAAAATCAGTTAATATCGAATCATCATTATTAATTATTTGTATTAACTCTATTTTAATATTGCCATGCCAATAATTATTTTGTTTTTTAATTTTAATTGCAAATAATTCATTGGGTTGCAATTGTCTGCAACTAAAAATTTTGCAATTAACCACTGATTTCATTCTTTCGACAATACAATTATTTTTAGTTAATTTAATATTAGGATTGTGATTATTAAGAAATTTTAAAATGTTCATTTTTTTTATTCAATAATTTTTTTCATTTAAAACGTTTTATTCAATACAATTATAATGAAAAATTAGTAATTATGTTTTCTATAAACTTTCATTCAAATTTATTTGAAAACTATTTCAATTTTAACAAAAAATAACTGAAATTAATAAATATAGGCGACTATTAAGTCGAAAACATAATCCATGGCTACGCTTTACGTTGTCTTTAAATAAAAGCTATTGTGTATTCTACTTAATATCTTGTTTTAAATTGAAATTTAAAAAATTTCCCATCCTTGTCACATGTATAATATCACACACACACACACACATATATAAATACATACATAAATAGAGTAATTCAGTAAAATGTGTTTGTATTACAATGTCAAAAACAAATGCTAAATACAAATTACAAACGTAAAATTTGTCTTTTTGCCGTCAGTGTCATGTTGCATTTTCAACTTGTACTTGTGATTGTTGGTAATTTTCATTGAAATAATTGTAATAATTTATTTTTCTAATAAGAAAATTTGTCAAAATTTTATTATTTTTATAAACTATTTATGAAAACTCTCCAACGAATTCAATTAATTATTTCTAAATTTTCCTTAAAATTTATTTCAAAAATTTAATTGAAAACTTGACTTTTTTGTGTTAAATTAAATTCTTCTTTTTACTTATTTTCATTTTATTCTATTTTTTCCTTTTGCGTTTTCAGAATCGAACGATCGTGATAAAGAGAAGAAAGAGCAAAAACGCCGCAAATCTGAATTGGAAAAGAAATGTTCGCATAAAGATAATGACGACGAGATATCAACAACGTCGTCGTCGGGAAAAAAATATAAACACTTGCAAAGAAATTCAACATCATCCGAAGAGAAGCAACGCTCTTCTAAAAAAAGGAGGACGTGACAATGACGATGAAAAATTTAAATCAAAGACAAAATCGTCGGAGAGACTCGAGTGCATGCGATCCTACTGTATTCCTATTCACTAAATCTCCTTCAATTTTGTCGAGATTATGTAATTCATTGAAAAACAATTCATCAGACATTATAAAAGTAAATTGGGTTTCGTAAAAATTTTCAATTCCGTGGTCTTCTCTAAAAATGTACTTTGTTTTTTTAAATGTATTAACATTTAAATTTGAATTGTAGTAGGATAAGAAAGACGTCTCCATTTTCGGAAATGCAAATTTCATTTCTTTATAATGATAGAAGACGAGTCCCTTTGCACATTCCTTATTGGATTCTTTTTTCAATAACGTTTTCTCGTATTCGTCGAGATTCAATATTTTAATTAAACTATTCCTAATTATTGAAAATTTTTCATTGATATTAATTATTTTTTCGATTGTGAATTTTTCTTGTAAACAATAATGTAAAAGAAAACACGACAGGTGATCAAACATTTCTTCTTCCTTCAAATTAAAATCAGTATTTGCGATTCCATTCAATTGATTAAAAACTGCCATGTTTCTTAGAAATCGTGTTTTTAAATTTTCCAAAAAATTTTCGAATTTTCCTTCAGTGACTTCAATGTTGTTTTTGATAAATTGAATTTGTTCAGTAGAGAAATCTTGAATATCGGTGTTAGGAATCAAATGAGTCTCTAGGTTAAATGAAGGTAATTCACAATTATATTCTTTGCAACTTTTGCAAACATTTAACAATCGATCATTATCATTTTCAATTAATTCGATTTTATAATACTCCATTAAATTAATTCTCCTCGTACTTTGTCCATCTTCGAATGTTAAATAATTTTTGTCGACAATTACAATGTGACAATAACAATCACACATTTTTCTTAATCTATTTGTTTCTTTATTAAATTTGCAACAATTATTTACGTCAATAATTGGTTTTTTTTTCAAATACTCGATTGCTTTCTTGTGATCACGAATTATTGAACTTTCAACAGTTTCATTTACTTTTGTTGTAGGTGAATAGTCCTCTTCATCCGAAGAAATGACAATAATTTCATGGACAATTTCCACTGGATCCATTTTGATTTTGATTGCATATAATTTTATCTGAAAATAATTTACAATTTTATTATTACTATTATTATTATTCTATAATTTAATTTCTTTTTGTTCTTTATAATTTATCATATTATTTCATCACAGAAACTATGAAATACAATTTAATTTTTTTTTTTTTTTTAACTTTTTTTTTAAATTTTCCCCAAGACCCCCCTCCGAGGGGGTCTTAATTCTAGTAACTTTTTGAAAACTTGTCCCAAGACCCACCTCCAAGGGGTCTTAATTCTAGTAACTTTTGGAAAACTTGTCCCAAGACCCCCCTCCAAGGGGGTATTAAATCTAGTAACTTTTTGTAAACTTTTTTTTTGTAACTTCTGTAAATTTGGAAAAAGCTCTGTAACTTTTTTAATTTTTGTGCTAGAAAAATGCGTCCAAAGAAGAAGTTGATTATTTTTGTTCCAATTATCAGAAAAATTTTGAAAATTCAAAAAAAAAATAAACTGGCAAAAAGTTACCGAAAATTGAATTTTCAAAATGAAAAAACCTCTGTAACTTTTTTAATTTTTGTGCTAGAAAAATGCGTCTAAAGAAGAAGTTGCTTGTTTTTGTTCCAATTATCAGAAAAATTTTGAAAATTCTTAATAAAATAAAATGGCAAAAAGTTATTAAAAATTGAATTTTTTAAATGAAAAAATTTCTGTAACTTTTTTAATTTTTGTGCTAGAAAAATGCGTCTAAAGAAGAAGTTGCTTGTTTTTGTTCCAATTATCAGAAAAATTTTCAAAATTCTTAAAAAAATATAATGGCAAAAAGTTATTCAAAATTGCATTTTTTAAATGAAAAAATTTCTGTAACTTTTTTAATTTTAGTGCTAGAAAAATGCGTCTAAAGAAGAAGTTGATTGTTTTTGTTCCAACTATCAAAAATATTTTCAAAAGTCTTAAAAAAATAAACTGGCAAAAAGTTACAGAAAATTGAATTTTCAAAATGAAAAAATTTCTGTAACTTTTTTAATTTTTGTGCTAGAAAAATGCGTCTAAAGAAGAAGTTGCTTGTTTTTGTTCCAATTAAGAGAACATTTTTCAAAATTCTTAAAAAAATAAACTGGCAAAAAGTTACCGAAAATTGAATTTTCAAAATGAAAAAACTTCTATAACTTTTTTATTTTTTGTGCTAGGAAAAATGCGTCTAAAGAAGAAGTTGCTTGTTTTTGTTCTAACTATCTATATATATAAAATCAGACTTTTGTCTGTACATTGCTCAGAACTTTAAATTTCGCACATAATTATTCGTTTTAGGCATCAAGGATTCCAAATATACCAATAAAGAATTTCGTGTATGTATGTATGTATGTATGTATGTATGTATGTATGTATGTGTGTCGGTATGTCACAGAATCTTTGTTCGCGAATCACTTAAAAACGGCTGAACCATTTGAAACCAAATTTGGCAGAATGTTAGACCTTGGGCCAAGGAAGGTTTATAAATTTACAGATTTGAAAAATATTAATTAGAACCGGAGATATTCAATTTTTTCGAAAAATTCAAAAATCAAAAATTTTCAAATTTTACATTTTTTTAAAAAATGCTTTCAAATATTCTATAATTGAGTTTAACATGTTATTGAGTCACATTTTAGAATAGTTTTGCCAAAAATAATGTCCTTTAACTAAGATGTAAGTATAAAATTTTTTTTTTAAATTTAAAAAATCGAAATTTTTAAAATTTTATATTTTTTAATGAATTGCTTTTAAATGATCTATATTTTATTGTTACATGTTATTTGGTCAAATTTTAGCATAATTTTGCCAAAAAATCTGTCCATATTTAACATGTAAGTATAAAAATTTTTTCGAAAAATTCAGAAAAGAAAATGTATGTATGTGTGTGTATATGTATGTATGTAGGTATGTCCGTATGTCACAGAATATTTGTTCGCGAATCACTTAAAAACGGTTCAACCGTTTGAAACCAAATTTGGCAGAATGTTTGACCTTAGGCCAAGGAAGGTTTTTAAATATATACAGATTTAAAAAATATTAATTAGAACGGGAGATATTAAATTTTTTCAAAAAATTAAAAAATCAGAAATTTTTAAATTTTACCTTTTTTAAGAAAATGCTTTCAAACTTTGTATAATTGAGTATAACATGATATTTAGTAACATTCTATAATAGATTTGCCAATAAAATGTCCTATAACTAAGATGTAAATATAAAAATGTTTTCAAAAAATTAAATAAAATCGAAATTTTTCAAATTTTATATTTTGTAATGAATTGCGTTTAAATAATCTATAATTGATTGTTACATGTTAATTGGTCAAATTTTAGTATAATTTTTTCAAAAATTGGGTCCTGTAACTAAAATGTAAAGATAAAAATGTTTTCAAAAAATCGAAATTTTAAAAATTTTAGATTTTTTAATGTATTGCTTTTAAACGATCTATAATTGAGTATAACTTGTTAATTAGTCACTTTTTAGCATAATTTAGCAAAAAATACTATTCCATATTTCAGATGTAAGTATAATAATGTTTTCGGAAAATTTTAAAAAAATTATTTTTTTTATAAGAGACAATTTTTGGAAAAATTATGCCAAAATTTGACCAAATAACATGTAACAATGAATTATAGATCATTTAAAAGCAATTCATTAAAAAATATAAAATTTGAAAAATTTCGATTTTTTTTAATTTTTTGAAAACATTTTTATATTACATCTTGGTTGTAGGACATTATTTTTGGCAAAAAATTTTTACATTTTGATAGATTGCAGTAAAATAATCAGTTTTGTTTTTTGTGAGAGATATATATATAAACAATAAATTTACAGATTTTAAACATATTAATTAGAACGGGAGGTATTCAATTTTTTCTAATCATTTAAAAAATGGAAAATTTTTAATTTTTTTGTTTTTTAATATATATCTTTTAAACTTTTGACGTCAAAATAATGGAATTTAGAATAATTTGTTTATCCAATTAATCAAACAATTTTCAATTACAAAACTTCGAAAATATTAAAAATGGTAAACGATGAATGGTAAACAATGTAAAAAAATATTAATTCATAGCTTTAAAATTATTTTTAAAGGAGATTGAAAATGGAGATTTTTTATGATAAAATTCATACTACATAAATTCAAGAATACCTGTGAAACGATGCTTGCATTATGCTACTGGGGAAAAACTTAGACAGTAAAAAGTTTTGTTATTTTAATTCTAGGTTTAACTATTATGGATGTTTAGAGCATTGCAAAGGCAAAAGTTAAACAGAGTGTCTATTATTATTTTTGTGTAACAAACTATCCGGCTTTTCCCATCATTGTACAAATTTTTCCAGGTGTATATTTTCTCATCAAATATACATTTTTTTGATAAGAATAAACGATAAATAAAACTACAAATGGCTACAAAAATTCACATACTTTATGAAAATACTCTTCGACGGGTTTTTGTTTTCACAAATACTTTTAACAGGGGATCTACATTTAAGCAATTATGATACAATTAGTTCGAATTTGACTTTACTATAACTACAAAAACTGGTCGAAATTTAGGATTAACTTATAATACTATAATTAAATTTCTACAAATAATTGACAAACATTGTTTTCTGCATTTTAATAAATAAAAAATTAATTATTTGATGATAAAAGTTTAATCACAGTTTTAAAATGGTAATATTTTTATAATGAAATAGTTAATGGTTGCTAATCATAATTTCTCCAGTCAAATTAAATTTCACACTATTTCCTATTTTTCGAGACTGGTAGACACACTATTAAATGTAACTGTAGAAACTAAAACCCGTCGAAGACGGGTACGACAGCTAGTAAAAATTTTTTTCAAAAGTCTAAAAAAAATAAACTGGCAAAAAGTTACAGAAAATTGAATTTTCAAAATGAAAAAACCTCTGTAACTTTTTTAATTTTTGTGCTAGAAAAATGCGTCTAAAGTAGAAGTTGCTTGTTTTTGTTCCAATTATCAAAAATATTTTCAAAATTCTTAAAAAAATAAACTGGCAAAAAGTTACCAAAAATTGAATTTTCAAAATGGAAAAATTTCTGTAACTTTTTTAATTTTTGTGCTAGAAAAATGCGTCTAAAGAAGAAGTTGATTGTTTTTGTTCCAATTATCAGAAAATTTTTCAAAATTCTTAAAAAAATAAAATGGCAAAAAGTTATTCAAAATTGAATTTTTTAAAT
>JAVJHS010000709.1:0-14000 GCA_032873175.1 Leptopilina drosophilae | reverse complement strand
AAACCTGCTTTTTCAGAAAATATTTTTTCGAAATCAATTAATAATTTAAAATTATCAAAAGAACTCAGAAAAAATTGGTTAGCATGGTGGGATACGAGCCCACGACCTTTCTATTGCCGGTAGACTGCTCTGACCACTGAGCTACATGCACCCCAAGATTCTCCGAGTTCCCTGATATATACTATACCTCCCTGCATTATTTCATGATAATGTAGGGAGTTTCTTGAAGATGATAAACCTAATTTTTCAATTACATAGGCTAATTATAGTTTAGGGAGTGAATTTATCATTCGGAAATTATTAATATTAATGTGAAAGAATTGATCAATTATCCGAATCAATCTCAAAATAATTCTTATTAAGCTCTTGAGTTTCATATGTATCGACAGCACAGCCATCCTGAATACAGAAACCTGCTTTTTCAGAAAATATTTTTTCGAAATCAATTAATAATTTAAAATTATCAAAGAACTCAGAAAAAATTGGTTAGCATGGTGGGATACGAGCCCACGACCTTTCTATTGCCGGTAGACTGCTCTGACCACTGAGCTACATGCACCCCAAGATTCTCCGAGTTCCCTGATATATACTATACCTCCCTGCATTATTTCATGATAATGTAGGGAGTTTCTTGAAGATGATAAACCTAATTTTTCAATTACATAGGCTAATTATAGTTTAGGGAGTGAATTTATCATTCGGAAATTATTAATATTAATGTGAAAGAATTGATCAATTATCCGAATCAATCTCAAAATAATTCTTATTAAGCTCTTGAGTTTCATATGTATCGACAGCACAGCCATCCTGAATACAGGATGGAGAAAAGCAGGTTTCTGTATTCAGGATGGCTGTGCTGTCGATACATATGAAACTCAAGAGCTTAATAAGAATTATTTTGAGATTGATTCGGATAATTGATCAATTCTTTCACATTAATATTAATAATTTCCGAATGATAAATTCACTCCCTAAACTATAATTAGCCTATGTAATTGAAAAATTAGGTTTATCATCTTCAAGAAACTCCCTACATTATCATGAAATAATGCAGGGAGGTATAGTATATATCAGGGAACTCGGAGAATCTTGGGGTGCATGTAGCTCAGTGGTCAGAGCAGTCTACCGGCAATAGAAAGGTCGTGGGCTCGTATCCCACCATGCTAACCAATTTTTTCTGAGTTCTTTGATAATTTTAAATTATTAATTGATTTCGAAAAAATATTTTCTGAAAAAGCAGGTTTCTGTTTTCAGGATGGCTGTGCTGTCGATACATATGAAACTCAAGAGCTTAATAAGAATTATTTTGAGATTGATTCGGATAATTGATCAATTCTTTCACATTAATATTAATAATTTCCGAATGATAAATTCACTCCCTAAACTATAATTAGCCTATGTAATTGAAAAATTAGGTTTATCATCTTCAAGAAACTCCCTACATTATCATGAAATAATGCAGGGAGGTATAGTATATATCAGGGAACTCGGAGAATCTTGGGGTGCATGTAGCTCAGTGGTCAGAGCAGTCTACCGGCAATAGAAAGGTCGTGGGCTCGTATCCCACCATGCTAACCAATTTTTTCTGAGTTCTTTGATAATTTTAAATTATTAATTGATTTCGAAAAAATATTTTTCTGAAAAAGCAGGTTTCTGTATTCAGGATGGCTGTGCTGTCGATACATATGAAACTCAAGAGCTTAATAAGAATTATTTTGAGATTGATTCGGATAATTGATCAATTCTTTCACATTAATATTAATAATTTCCGAATGATAAATTCACTCCCTAAACTATAATTAGCCTTTGTAATTGAAAAATTAGGTTTATCATCTTCAAGAAACTCCCTACATTATCATGAAATAATGCAGGGAGGTATAGTATATATCAGGGAACTCGGAGAATCTTGGGGTGCATGTAGCTCAGTGGTCAGAGCAGTCTACCGGCAATAGAAAGGTCGTGGGCTCGTATCCCACCATGCTAACCAATTTTTTCTGAGTTCTTTGATAATTTTAAATTATTAATTGATTTCGAAAAAATATTTTCTGAAAAAGCAGGTTTCTGTATTCAGGATGGCTGTGCTGTCGATACATATGAAACTCAAGAGCTTAATAAGAATTATTTTGAGATTGATTCGGATAATTGATCAATTCTTTCACATTAATATTAATAATTTCCGAATGATAAATTCACTCCCTAAACTATAATTAGCCTATGTAATTGAAAAATTAGGTTTATCATCTTCAAGAAACTCCCTACATTATCATGAAATAATGCAGGGAGGTATAGTATATATCAGGGAACTCGGAGAATCTTGGGGTGCATGTAGCTCAGTGGTCAGAGCAGTCTACCGGCAATAGAAAGGTCGTGGGCTCGTATCCCACCATGCTAACCAATTTTTTCTGAGTTCTTTGATAATTTTAAATTATTAATTGATTTCGAAAAAATATTTTCTGAAAAAGCAGGTTTCTGTATTCAGGATGGCTGTGCTGTCGATACATATGAAACTCAAGAGCTTAATAAGAATTATTTTGAGATTGATTCGGATAATTGATCAATTCTTTCACATTAATATTAATAATTTCCGAATGATAAATTCACTCCCTAAAAAATAGTAAAAGTAGTTTTAAAGCAATAGAAGCATAGTCGAGTGCTTCGGAAATCGTTCCCAAGATTGAAATGTTCATCTGTGGAATCAATTTCACAATTAGTATTTTGAGTTTTTAAATTTTTAATTATATAGGGAATTTTGATTTTCTAGAGTTTGCGGATTAGTGTAGTTATGTGTTTTATAAATTGTATTATTTATTATTAAGTAGTGAATTATTTATTAATTTTATATTTTTTCATGATTTTAATTTATTACTTATGTATTTTCCGTTTATGAATATATCGATGTCTATATCGATCGATATATCGATGTGCAATATTTCGCAAAGGTTGTTCATATTTCGATTATTTCATTACTTTATAATAAATTTTGATCATCATAAGGATTATTGGTTACTTTATTATTATGAATTTGTTACTTATTAATATTTTGTTAACTTTATTTTAGAGGAAAATTTTTAAAATGAAGAGGAAAGAAGAAGGCGACCTCCAAATCCCCTTCCTTTATTTCCTTTCGTCTTTCTTTTAATGTGTTTTATTTGATGTATATATTTGTATTTTATTACATTTTGATATTATTATCATCATATTTTTATATTCGGCAGTAAATTCCTCCAAGATTCCTGTTGGGAATGAGATTTCCTTTATATTTCCTTTAGGAAATATATTGATTATGATCAGTTCTTCTTGTAGTGGAAGTGTTAGGTATAGAACAGAAGTCATCTATAATACAAATAAACTGTTATTATATTTATTCATAAGCTAATTTTAATTTATCAATACTTTTTAAAACCTTTGACCTTCATTTGTGATTAAAATTGCGGTATGTTTGTCTAAGATATCCACAATTTCGTATGGCCCGTGATAATATTGCTCGAATTTGCTCTTTTTAACTTCTCTTAGAACGTAGGCTTTATCTCATATTTTTCCTAAAAAGGGTTTTGTCTTTTTGTCGTAGATTTGTTTGGATTTAAGCTTGGACTGTATAAGATTTTTTGCGGACATGTTTCTTATCTCTGTTAGCCTCGATATTAATTGAACTAAATAAGAACCGTAAGATTCGTGTTTTTCTTGTGAAGGAAAGGAAGTAGGAGTTCTGACTTTTTTCCGAATACTAATTCGAAAGAATTGGAATTTGTTGCTTCATGAATTTATGTGTTACAAGCAAACGTACAAAATGGTAGTAATTTCTCCCAATTGTTGCAAACCAAAATAAAATTAAAATGTTGTTCCTTTATTCTGAGCTTTTGAAATGGCTCTTTGTTCTGGTTTGGGGAGGCTCCAAGCTGCCAGGGTCAGAGTTGATCCTGTTTAAATTTGAGAATTCGTTTATTTACTTTGAAAAGTAACCGTCCTGCTGTTTCGTTAATTATTCAAGTGTGTTAAAGGAAGGCAGTTCGGAAGGTAAGTATATAAGAAAGTTCAATTTAGTTGGTTTACATTTATGGAAAAGAAAAGGGGTACAAAAGTGTTACAGAAGAAAGATGTTTAAATTGAAACCAGAACGATACAATCTACTTACAAGTACCGGCGTCACTTCGGTCTCACTTTGTTGACGTCGGACAAACAATTTTCGTTGTAACACAGCAGTTCAGTTTATATAATTTTTAATTTTTTTAAAAATTATTTACGTGGCGCCACTATCTTGGGAAGGCGCAGGCGCTACACGCACGGACTGTCCGGTTATGAACAAAAATTAAAGGACAACAAACCTAATTATTGAACTGAATTTTCACCCAACACAGCTCTCACAGGACTCCGTCGGCTCGAAGTGTTCTATTTTTTATTTACGTCCGCCTCTTGTGGTACCAACACTACGCGTATTTATCACCTGGGTCCGACGCGCAGACGGGCAATTTGTTACTAATTTTGAATACCACCAGGTAAGGTCTACAAAAGATGTTACCTGTGCTAGTCCCGAAATTGTACTGCATTTGTTAAGAGTTTTTGACAAGCCTCTAGCCCTTGCATCGTCTCTAAAGTGGGACGATTTTGAAGACTAAGGATTTTCTAACTTCAGGAGTAGGAAGGAATTTGCGGCCCATTGGTCATTGCGTTTTGCTGACAATTTTGATTCTCACGACTGCCTCGTGAGAACGGAAGTGCTGGGAAATCTGATCATTTTCTAAAACTATTTTTATTACCGAGAATTATTAATAATTACATTATTATTTTGATTTATTGTATATATTGTTTATTGACGTACAAAATTTGTACATATTGTTTAAGAACATATTTCAATCTTAAAAAGTACCAAGAATAATATGTAAATACACTCTTCTTATGTATCTTGAATCCGTCTTTTAAATGGCGTACTCAAAAAACTAAAAAATGTTAAATAAACAATTTATACAACATTTTTAAAGAAAATACACGATTTTTTAAGAATGTTTTTTTGGTTTTTTCAATTTTTTAATAGCTAAACCCTTCAACAAACCTTCTACTGATAGAAATATCGCGTCAAAAATAATAGGAGTACAACATAGGACTATTTTGGATATTAAATTTTTAAATGGCTGCCACAAAATGTTGACTAAAGTTACTTTTTTTTAAACAATATTATAAACAAATGAAGGAAATTTTTAAAAATAGTTAATTTTGCTTGAAACTTGTTATTCACTGGTTTTTAGGGCCGCTGATTACGAATATAACCTTAATTTTCCAAAATTAAAAATGGCGGATCCAATATGGCGGACAAGAAATTTCAAAAATAGGTAATTTTTCTTAAAGCTTGTTACTCGGGGGTTTTCGGGGTCCGCGATTACGAAATTAACCTTAGTTTTCCAAAATTCAAAATGACGGATCCAATATGGCAGATATTAAATTTTTAAAATAGTTAATTTTGCTTAAAACTTGTTACTCGGGGGTTTTCTGGGTCACTAATTACGAATATAACCTTAGTATTCCAAAATTCAAAATGGCGAATCTAATTTTACAGAAAACAATTTTTTATTTTATTTACATAAATAATAACGTTCTTCAGCCATTATTTTTTTAAATGTAATTTTATGTATTATTTATAATCAGTGAATTTGAAATATCCAATATAATCGGGTAGGCTATTAATGAATGCTTCTAAGGCACAATCGTTTAAATGTTCTAGTATATTTTTCATTTTGTCTGCGCCATATGAGTTGCTCTGGTAACTAAAAAAGTTAATCTATCATAAAATTCAACATTGAATTTAACGATCATTTCGAGTCAGGTGTATAAAATAAAACACAACAGTTGTTCAACGTTTCGACAGCGCGGCTGCCCTCTTCAGAAAATAAAATTTATTTAACAAAAGAAAAAAATATTAAAAATTAAAATCTGTTATGTTTGAATTCGATTGTTTATGATTTAATTATTATTAATTTGAAAGATTTTATAATTTAAATCGAATTCGGACTTAACTGTATTAAAAAGAATTTTTGATAGTCTTAAATCAATAAAAAGAAACCTAATATTTTGTAGTGGGAAATAGATTTTAAATTTATTCCCGAATAAAATACTATTCTTAAAAATTCAGGATCCCCCCTTTAAGTACGTTATTAGTTCAACGTCTCTGGTTAGACGGTATTTTTAGTTGAAAAAAAGAAAGGTGGCAATAGTAAAGTAGAATTTCAATAAAGATACTGAGTAATATGTGTAATAGGATGTTACAAAAGTCTATTTATTTAGTATGTTTATAAGGATTAATGTAATTTTTATTACAATTGATATTGTCTTATCATTATTACAATGTGTACCCCTTTTTTAATTTATGATAATTATGTCTAAAAATAACCTTAATAAAATTACATTTGATAAAAATAAGGTCCAATGTTTAGAATTGTAACAATAGAAAAATTATAACTTATGAATATACTTCCGTTTTTTTGACAGAAAATGATATTTAAAAAGATTAACTAAATAAGTGCATGTGTGTATAAATGAGTTAAGAGTAATTACAGAATAATTATTAATTGACTCACCAATTAGAATTTATTAAAATTTATCTTTTTTCTTTTAAACAGAAAAGTCTCTTATTTCTATGTCTTCCGGTTACACCTGTAGTAGTATTCACGTATTCACTTTTACTTCTCTCTTTTAGTTTATCTCTTATATGCTTTCTTTTTTTAATGGTTTTTAATCAAAATTCCTTTTTTATTGTATTAAAAAAATTAAAAAAATCAAAATTGATTTTAATATTTAAAATTTTGGGGTCACCAAATTTTAAATTTGTAATCAATTCTGAAATCCTTTATAATACTTAGAATGAAAGAAATAAATCTTCAAACCACAAAAAAACGAGGTTCAATATTTTTATTATTATTTCTGTTTGCTTTTTTTTAATTCTCTTTTCTTTGTTAATAATCTTTATTAATTTATTCTTTTTTTTAATATACTTTTTTCTCAAATATTCTTCACTTTTGATTCTATTTATTTTGAATAACTTTTTTAATATTTCTTTTTTTATTTTTATATTTTAAAATAAATCACTTTGTCTCACTAATAAGCTTTTACAATCAACTTTAAATAATCATTATTTCACTCAATATTATTTACTTTCACAATAGTAATCAATTAAATTCAATGAATCCAAATTATATAAAAATCAACCCGTAAACTTTGGGGAATAAAATATAAAAAACCTCCGCCTTTTTGCGGGAATAAATCACAAAATAAAAATAGTAACGTCCGCTTTGCTGGAAATATTCATTAAGACACTCTTATTAATTGGCGTGTACAATCGCTTACATCCAGAAAAATCGACTTAAATCGGTAGAGTGGGAGAATCCGTTGCACACGGCACACCAAACTTTGCTGTTGTCAAGCAAGCTTTTAGCAATTTTGCAAATTCCTCAGGAATGGCGCGATGTAGATTGATACTTTGTATCCTGTTTCGCCAATGTACATTTAATTTAGGTATTCTCCACAGTATTACTTGAAAAAGAAACTCCTTTGCTTAGGAAGATATATTTTAGTTTGAGGGAGTCGATAAATTCACAAGGGTTGTAGACGATTTCCACACTTGATAACATTTGTCTTTTATTTTCTGATCACCCAATATTTAGGTAAAAACAATTAAAAAAATTAACTAAGACTTTTCTCAACTTGAGATACAATAAAATAACAAAATTAATAAATCCAAGTAATCAATTGATGAGAGAACTATATAAAAAATTCTTTTTTTTACCTTTTTTCTTATGTATGTGTGTTACTTAATTTAAATTCACAAGTTTACCCATTTACTGGATTCTATATAATCTTAATAAAATTAAATAATATATATAAAAAAAGTAGAAATAGTTGCGTTTTTTAACGTAGCAAAATACATTCTTAAAAGAATAATATTAATTATAAACTTATTTTTAAACAATTTTTTAAAGAAAAATAAAACAAAATTTAAAAACGTTCCAAAAGAACGTCTTAGTCGTGGCGATTACAATTGGACACTAGCGAATAAAATGTGTGTAGTTTTTGAAGTATAAGTAACTACACAAAATTCAGGAAATGGCAAGGTAAATCAGAATAGATTAAGAATATTACATTTCATTTATAAAGTGATTATAACAATTACTAAGATTTTGTACATCTTCTTTTTTATTAACCAGATTTTTATGTGAATTAATGTGTATCATTTCTGATATTAAACGTTTTTTGTAGTTTGCTTCTTTGTCTAATATAAGAAAAATGTTCCAATCAAATTTGTGTCTAAAAAATCATTGTGAGTAGCAATTACATTAGAAGTTGAATTTTTATGTTCTTTAATACGAACACCAACCATTCATTTTGATTGACCCACATAACATGCAGAGGAATTTTTACAGTTAATTTTATAAACAGTATTAGTGTTTTCAAATTTTACATTATTATCCTTGCTTTTTTTTAAAAAAATTATGATTAATGTTTTTATTTTTGCAAGGAATTGATAAAATAACTTAATTATTTAGAATTGAGACAGTTTTTTCAAAAAGGTTCGGAACATATGGTAGGAGAACTTTTGGTGACCTCGTGTAAAATATGGCGTTTTTGTCAATAGGATATTGAGAATTAGATTCTATAAAAGAAATACGTTTCATTATTTGCTTGTATATAAATTCTAATGGATAATTATTTTTTAATAAAATTTCTTCTACATATTCTATATTTTTTGAGTGAAATTGCTTATCAGAGAGTTTTATAGCTCTATAAATTAAGTTAAAAATAATAGCAATTTTTTGAGCCATAGAATGTTTAGAATTGTAATTAATGGTTCGTCCGGAAAATGTAGGTTTTTTATACCAATCAGTAAGAGCCGATTTCTTTCGTTAACAATAATAAGAACATCAAAAAAATTTAAATTAATATAAATATTATGATATTGAATTGACCTTAACTAACACTACCCTTCCACGGATTTACGGATTACCGAAAATCCACAAAAAGGATAATCCTTTAAGACCTGTCGTGTCAACTTTTGGTTCTCCAACATCCTTTTGATCCAAACAATTGTTCGAAATACTTGATGAATCTATTATGAAACCAAAATGTTATGTACGAAACGGTTTTGATTTTATTAAAAAACTTAAACATTTCATTATTCCCGATGACCATATTTTAATTAGTCTTGACGTTTCATCTTTGTTTACTAATGTTAGTTCAGGACACGTACGTGATTCTATCATCAAACGTTATAGAACAATATCTCAAAATTTTAATATTGGTTTAGATGAATTACTTAACATATGTCAATTTCTTGTTATGTCCCGAAAGTTTTTAATTTTTAATATTTCAAAAAAATGGATAATTAATTAATAAATTATTTTAACAATAATATTAAATGTAAAAATTGACACTGTCGTAAAGATACGGTTCAAATTATTATACCATTTAATTCAGTTTTAAAATTAAAAGACTACAAAACAGAAATCATAATCGAACATTATAATAATTCATTCGCATGAGTCACTAACACTTGTTACTACTCATACGAATGAAGTAGTAAAATGAGTCAACGAACCGTGCCTTCGCGACAAGTGTTAAAATTATGAATGAAGAAAGATGACACATGATCAAGAATGACGAGGGAAGAACAAATGCAATTTATGAAAATATTTTATTATAAAAAGAAACAATTAATTAACCCATCTGAATAACATTCAAATGTTGTTAATTATCACTTATTATGACACCTATAATCTAAATTCGTTCAAATTGATGGAATCAAAGAATAATCGATAATCGATTGTCGATTCGATTAATATATTAAAAAACGCGTATCAATGTTAGAATTCAATAAATATTGAATTAGGTATTGACTATGAGTTTGAGTAATAAATAGATAGAAGCTAGAATAAAATAAAAGATCACATTACGTGCCAAATGCTCTTTTGAATAGAAACGTGTTTTTTCTAATTTCCCCACACGATACATAGAACAAAAGTCCTATATAAGCCAATGCAAAATCAAGAGCGATTGTCAAAAGTTCCAGTGTAGTTCTGTGCGGACAATATCATTGTAGAGCGAGCCTTCGGTTATAACACGAATTATTGTTTCCTTTCTTTAATCGGCATTTGCAAATTGAATTGTACTCGATTATCGTGCAAGTTTAATTTCGTTTTTCACATAGGAGCAAACTTCTTTCCATAAAGGTGCAAGAAAAGCAAATTTGACACTTAATATCAATAAAATCAAGTATTTAATTGTCGTATTTTATTAGTAAATTTCATTAACGAAGTTTTTCGTCAGATTTTTCTTTAATCGGCAATTGCAGACCGAATTGTACTCGATTATTGTGCAAGTTGCTTTTCTCACACTTAGAAACAAGTTTCTTTCTGTAACAGGTGCAAGTGACGTAAAAGTAACACTTAGAAACGGTGAAAACTTTTGAAATTTACTCTAAAGAACTATCAGGTTGTGAAAATAAGTGTAACATAACAAACAATTAGTTTCAATTAATTGAAACAAATCCAATCAACATAAACATATCTATAACAACCCTGCGATTTCTTTGATTAACGAATACCGTCTATAAACGTAAGTAACAATTTGTAACAATTGCAACTTTCTGTAATTTAATTATTATTATAAACAATAAATCAGATAAAAGGAATATTTATCTTGTTATTAACGCAAAACCCATCGTTTTGACAAGTGATCACGATCCTACAATAAAAATAAAGTTCAGGTTTTAACAACCTGATAAATCAGCTAACTGGTTTTAAAATCGATTTTAAATAAACAATTTTATTTTATTTAAAAGCCTCGCTCTTGCTCGGAACGTAACAGCTGATTTGGTGGCAGCGGTGGGATTGTCACTTTTGTTATAAACAAATTAATTATTCAAAAATTTTTTTTTAACAATTCTTAATTTAAAAGTCAAAACTAACTCTAAATTCAAAATTCACATTCAAACCATATTTAACTTACTCCTAATTGTTTACAAATTATAAGCAATTTCCTAATTCCTTCAAATAATCCTAAATTTGAGCTGTTCTTGCGCCGTCCGGTGAATTTCGGCTCGAAATTAAGAATAGTCTGCGCCGTCTGGCGGGACCGTTCAATTAAGGATTTCCTTTCTTCTAATTAAAAATAAACTTACATGTTACATCCACTTATATGTTGTGAAATTATTATTGAGCCGTTCGGCGAATTTTAATTGATCAAACGACAAATATGCCGTCCGTCGAATCTGTCAATTTATTTACTCCTTTTACTTTCTCCAATTGTTTCTTTGACTCTTTAAAATAATTATAAACTGCTTTTTTAAAAATATTTTAAAGTATTAATAAACAAAATTATTAAAGACATTAAATACCTAAAAATGTTATTAATTTGCAGTTAAGAATTATGTGTGATAAAATTCCGACAACAAAGAAAAATAGAAATCGAGGAGGAATCAAGCCACAATGAAGATTTAATATTGAATTACCACAAGAATCAGAAAATATTGTGAAAAAATTTTCAAGCAAAAATACCATTAAAGAATTAAAAGCACAAGAAGTATTTTCTAAAATTTTTTAAAATTTATTAAATAAGACGGAGCAAATTTTAATAAAATAAAAAGTGTAATTAAAAGTCAATAAATAAGAAAATAAACTCTCATTAAAATTAATGTGTTTTGTTTATTGTTGTATGATACTACTATACCTAATATTAATTGCAATAATTTGGTATACAAGTTTAAAAAGGAAAAATTGAAATAAAACTAACTAAATAAACAATAAGCTGATAAATAAGTTATCTATTTAACAAAAAATATATACATATAATCGGAATCTAGATGAATAGATATTTTGACATAATTAAGAACTTTAATTATCCTCAAATTGAATAAGTCTCAGGAGATTTAACATCTCATAAAGCTATATTTCTTATCGATAATACTAGTCGATTAAAAATAACAAAAGAAACAGAATTGTCTTCATTTATCGACATCGATAGAAATATTCGATACATACTCCGACAAAACTCAATTCACACCAACGGTAGTGCCATAGTAGAATTTTGTGATTTTTCTTTGAAATTTGAAACTATCAATTACGAAAGTAACTCCGAAATTATTGGTGTTTTAGGCGCACTATTCTTAGATCGATTATTCGAAACTAATCATTTTAGTCGAATTGCTAGAAAATACGATAGAAGAGCTCGAAGGAGAGCAAATACATTTAGACAGCGATTTATTAGACGCATTTGTAGAATAATACGAAATTCGTCTTGCCAAAAATATCCATGAATTGTACCGTCAATAATATTGAATTTAATACGGATATTTTTCCAAATATTCATATATCATCACCCAATTTAAAGGAAAAAAGAGGTCTTTTCTTAATAAATCCTGCTTTAAACATTAATTTAATAAACGAGAGAAAATTGGAACCAGATATTATAATAGACCGATCAGAATTAATCACTCTAAATTCAGGAAATTTTGTTACTTCTGGAACAACAGAAATAATAATTGCAAATAAGCCAATAGAGTTTCGAACTTATATTAATAGTAGACAAATCGAATTGACAGGTATATTGGGATTATCCTTCTTAAATACAGATCCTAGTGAATTTGTATTGTGATCATCATCGAAACTAACATATGCAATACTTTTCTCTAATAACAACAATTTTTGTTATAACAAATTTTTCGTTAATTTGGTGCTTAAAATTTTGGTATATTTTCAAAAATTTTAAAAGCAATAAATAAACAGATATATTGATTTAAACAATTTTTTCAAGCAAGAAAAGTATTAGGAGAACACATTAATATAAGAAGTCATAATTAAGTCGCGCGGTTAATATTATTAATCATCTCCTCATTGACTTAAACTACTCATAGACTTCGCGCGCGAAAGCTACAAGTAGTACGCCGCAAGGCATCCCAGACGTACACCTTAAAAGCAACTCTCACACGTTATTTAGGCCGGTCGCGACTCCTCCAACAAACCACCATCTTGAACTTCCTTATGAATTCATATTTTTACTTTATCCAGAAAAAAAAGAATAATGAATTACATCATCAATTGTTACTAAACTCATCATTCTTTATCAGTAACGAAGGTAAAAATGAAAATCAAAAAGAATATAGAGACAATAATGATGATGATAATACTGTTCCAGCCAACGATGCAACCTTTGCTACCTCTATGAATAGAACTCTCCATGACACTATGGTAAATTCTATGGCAGAATGTTTTGCGTTACAACAAGGTATAATGAATATTCCTTTTTATGACGGGCATAATATGCCGGTTAAAGATTTTATTGATGATATTTTGAATACTGCATCATCCATTCCTAAAAATTGTGAAGATCATTATTTGAAAACTATTCTTGCTAAATTAAAGGGTGCTGCTAGAAGCAGTACTCAAGGTAAGTCTTTTGGAACCATTGTCGAATTAATAGACCATTTAAAACAAAGATATTCCACTCATAAATCATATACATGGTATTTGCAAGAAATACCCACAATTCGTATGAACCGAAACGAAAATTTTAGCGAATTTTATGATAGACTATCTGAATTATTATCAGGAGCAAATGCGACACTTGCTAGTTCTTATGGAGCTCCTAATGCTAAAATTCAAATGCAACCTCTAAATCTCTGTGCATTGGAATCCTTCATAAAAGGACTTCCAGATTCAATGTCAACTGTAATAGAGGCACGAAATCCTCAAAATCTTAAAGATGCTTTCGACATTGCTTTACAATGTGAACAGCGTCACGAAAGTTACAAACCCGATTATAATGCTTATTATTATTCACGACATCAATCACAAGATTATAGAAATCGAGAAAGAAGCCCTAGTAGTAGAGTACAATTCTCGTACCCTTATGAACAAACGAGATATCGTTCTCAATCACCCGCCCCTACTGGAATTTTGAGAAATCTGTATCCACCATATATGCAAAGCAATCATTACCCACAACTAAATCCTAATCAACATAAT
>JAVJHS010000708.1:0-14000 GCA_032873175.1 Leptopilina drosophilae | reverse complement strand
GTTTATTTTTTTACGGAAATCATCCGGAAAGTATCCGGAAATATTACGGAAATTTATTCTTTTACGGAAATCATCCGGAACATTTCCGAAATTTAATTATTTTTACGGAAATCTTCCGGAAAGTTTCCGTAAATTTATTTTTATGTACGGAAATTTTCCAGGAGGTATCCGGAAATATTCCAGAAAATTTCCAGAAATTCATTTTCTTACGGAAATCATCCGGAACATTTCCGGAATTTAATTATTTTTACGGAAATCATCCGGAAAGTATCCGGAAATCTTCCGGAAAATTTCCAGAAATTTATTTTTTTACGGAAATCATTCGAAAATCTTTCTGAAAATTTCTGAAAATTTATTTTATTACAGAAATCATTCGGAACATTTCCGGAAATTAATTATTTTTACGGCAATCATCCGGAAATTTATTTTCTTACGGAAATCATCCGGAAAGTATCCGGAAATCTTCCGGAAAATTTCCAGAAATTTATTTTTTTACGGAAATCATCTGGAACATTTCTGGAATTTAATTATTTTTACGGGAATCTTCCGAAAAGTTTCCGTAAATTTATTTTTATGTACGGAAATTTTCCGGCAAATTTTCGGAAATTTATTTTTTTTTTTGGAAATCATTCGAAAATCTTCCGGAAATTTATTTTTTTACGGAAATCATCCGGAAATCGTCTGGAAAGTTTCAAGAAATTTATTTTTTTTTACAGAAATCATCCCAAAATCATCCGGAAAATTTCCGGAAATTAATTTTTTTTACGGAAATCATTCGAAAATCTTTCCGGAAATTTATTTTTTTACGGAAATCAACTGGAAGTTTATTTTTTTACGGAAATCATCCGGAAAGTATCCGGAAATATTACGGAAATTTATTCTTTTACGGAAATCATCCGGAACATTTCCGAAATTTAATTACTTTTACGGAAATATTCCGGAAAGTTTCCGTAAATTTATTTTTATGTACGGAAATTTTCCAGGAGGTATCCGGAAATATTCCAGAAAATTTCCAGAAATTCATTTTCTTACGGAAATCATCCGGAACATTTCCGGAATTTAATTATTTTTACGAAAATCATCCGGAAAGTATCCGGAAATCTTCCGGAAAATTTCCAGAAATTCATTTTTTTACGGAAATCATCCGAAACATTTCTGGAATTTAATTATTTTTACAGAAATCTTCCGTAAAGTTTCCGGAAATTGATTTTTTTACGGAAATCATCTGGAAACCATTCTGGAAAATTTCTGAAAATCTATTTTTTACGGAAATCATCCGGAAATCTTCCAACAAATTTTCTAAAATTTATTTTTTTATAGAAATCATCCGGAACGTTTCCGGAAAATAATTATTTTTACAGAAATCATCCGAAAATTTATTTTTTTTACGGAAATCATCCGAAAATCATCCGGAAAATTTCTAAAATTCTATTTTTTACGGAAATCATCCTGAAATATCCGGAAAATTTTCAAAAATTTATTTTTTTACCGTAATCATCCGGAAATCTTCCGAAAATTTTTTTTACGGCAATCAACTGGTAGTTTATTTTTTTACGGAAATCATCCGGAATGTTTCGGGAAATCTTCCGGAAAATTTCCAGAAATTTATTCTTTTACGGAAATCATCCGGAACATTTCCGGAACTTAATTATTTTTACAGAAGTCTTCTGAAAAGTTTCCGTAAATTTATTTTTTTGTACGGAAATTTTCCGAAAAATTTCCGGAAATTTATTTTTTTTACGGAAATCATTCGAAAATCTTTCTGAAAATTTCAGGAAATTTATTTTTTTACGGAAATCGTCTGGAAACCATTCCGGAAAATTTCTAAAAATCTATTATTTACGGAAATCATCCTGAAATTTCCGGAAAATTTTCAAAAATTTATTTTTTTACGGAAATCATCCGGAAAGTATCCGGAAATATTACGGAAATTTATTCTTTTACGGAAATCATCCAGAACATTTCCGAAATTTAATTATTTTTACGGAAATCTTCCGGAAAGTTTCCGTAAATTTATTTTTATGTACCGAAATTTTCCGGAAAGTATCCGGAAATATTCCAGAAAATTTCCAGAAATTCATTTTCTTACGGATATCATCCGGAACATTTCCGGAATTTAATTATTTTTACGGAAATCATCCGGAAAGTATCCGGAAATCTTCCGGAAAATTTCCAGAAATTCATTTTTTCACGGAAATCATCCGAAACATTTCTGGAATTTAATTATTTTTACAGAAATCTTCCGTAAAGTTTCCGGAAATTGATTTTTTTACGGAAATCATCTGGAAACCTTTCTGGAAAATTTCTGAAAATCTATTTCTTACGAAAATCATCCAGAAATCTTCCGACAAATTTTCTAAAATTTATTTTTTTATGGAAATCATCCTGAACGTTTCCCGAAAATAATTATTTTTACAGAAATCATCCGGAAATATATTTTTTTTACGGAAATCATTCGGAACATTTCCGGAAATATTCTGGAAAATTTCCAGAAATTAATGTTTTACGGAAATCATCCGGAACATTTCCGGGAATTAATTATTTTTACGGAAATCATCCGGAAATCGTCTGGAAAATTTCCAGAAATTTATTCTTTTACGGAAATCATCCGGAACATTTCCGGAATTTAATTATTTTTACGGAAATCTTCCGGAAAGTTTCCGTAAATTTATTTTTATGTACGGAAATTTTCCGGAAACTTATTTTTTTTTTGGAAATCACTCGGAAATCTTCCGGAAATTTTTTTTTACGGAAATCATCCGGAAATCGTCTGGAAAATTTCAAGAAATTTATTTTTTTTCAGAAATCGTCCGAAAATCATCCGGAAAATTTCCGGAAATTAATTATTTTTACGGAAATCATTCGAAAATCTTTCTGAAAATTTCCGGAAATTTATTTTTTTTGGAAATCACTCGGAAATCTTCCGGAAAATTTTTTTTACCGAAATCATCCGGAAATCGTCTGGAAAATTTCAAGAAATTTATGTTTTTTACAGAAATCATCCGAAAATCATCCGAAAACTTTCCGGAAATTTATTTTTTTTAACGGAAATCATTCGAAACATTTCCGGAATTTAATTATTTTTACAGAAATCTTCCGGAAAGTTTCCGGAAATTTATTTTTTTACGGAATTCATCTGGAAACCATTCTTGAAAATTTCTGAAAATCTATTTTTTACGGAAATCACCCGGAAATCTTCCAACAAATTTTCTAAAATTTATTTTTTTATGGAAATCATCCGGAACGTTTCCGGAAAATAATTATTTTTACAGAAATCATCCGGAAATTAATTATTTTTACGGAAATCATTCGAAAATCTTTCTGAAAATTTCCGGAAATTTATTTTTTTACGGAAATCATCTGGAAACCATTCTGGAAAAATTTCTGAAAATCTATTTTTTACGGAAATCATCCGAAAATCTTCCAACAAATTTTCTAAAATTTATTTTTTTATAGAAATCATCCGGAACGTTTCCGGAAAATAATAATTTTTACAGAAATCATCCGGAAATTTTTTTTTTACGGAAATCATTCGAAAATCTTTCTGAAAATTTCCGGAAATTAATTATTTTTACGGCAATCATCTGGAAACCATTCCGGAAAATTGCTGAAAATCTATTTTTTACGGAAATCATCCGGAAATCTTCCTACAAATTTTCTAAAATTTATTTTTTTATGGAAATCATCCGGAACGTTTCCGGAAAATCTTCCGGAAAAATTTCCAGAAATTTATTTTTTTTACGGAAATCATTCGAAAATCTTTCTGAAAATTTCCGAAAATTTATTTTATTACAGAAATCATTCGGAACATTTCCGGAAATTAATTATTTTTACGGCAATCATCCGGAAATTTATTTTCTTACGGAAATCATCCGGAAAGTATCCGGAAATCTTCCGGAAAATTTCCAGAAATTTATTTTTTTACGGAAATCATCCGGAAATCGTCTGGAAAGTTTTAAGAAATTTATATTTTTACAGAAATCATGCGAAAATCATCAGGAAAATTTCCGGAAATTTATTTTTTTTACGGAAATCAACCGAAAATCATCCGGAAAATTTCCGGAATTTTATTTTTTTTTGTGGAAATCACTCGGAAAATTCGGGAAAATTTTTTTTACGGAAATCATCCGGAAATCGTCTGGAAAATTTCAAGAAATTTATTTTTTTTTACAGAAATCATCCTAAAATCATCCGGAAAATTTCCGGAAATTAATTTTTTTTACGGAAATCATTCGAAAATCTTTCCGAAAATTTCCGGAAATTTATTTTTTTACGGAAATCATCTGGAAGTTTATTTTTTTACGGAAATCATCCGGAAAGTATCCGGAAATATTACGGAAATTTATTCTTTTACGGAAATCATCCGGAACATTTCCGAAATTTAATTATTTTTACGGAAATCTTCCGGAAAGTTTCCGTAAATTTATTTTTATGTACGGAAATTTTCCAGGAGGTATCCGGAAATATTCCAGAAAATTTCCAGAAATTCATTTTCTTACGGAAATCATCCGGAACATTTCCGGAATTTAATTATTTTTACGGAAATCATCCGGAAATCTTCCGGAAAATTTCCAGAAATTTATTTTTTTACGGAAATCATTCGAAAATCTTTCTGAAAATTTCTGAAAATTTATTTTATTACAGAAATCATTCGGAACATTTCCGGAAATTAATTATTTTTACGGCAATCATCCGGAAATTTATTTTCTTACGGAAATCATCCGGAAAGTATCCGGAAATCTTCCGGAAAATTTCCAGAAATTTATTTTTTTACGGAAATCATCTGGAAAATTTCTGGAATTTAATTATTTTTACGGAAATCTTTCGAAAAGTTTCCGTAAATTTATTTTTATGTACGGAAATTTTCCGGAAAATTTCCGGAAATTTTTTTTTTTTTGGAAATCACTCGGAAATCTTCTGGAAATTTTTTTTTCGGAAATCATCCGGAAATCGTCTGGAAAGTTTTAAGAAATTTATATTTTTACAGAAATCATGCGAAAATCATCAGGAAAATTTCCGGAAATTTATTTTTTTTACGGAAATCAACCGAAAATCATCCGGAAAATTTCCGGAATTTTATTTTTTTGTGGAAATCACTCGGAAAATTCGGGAAAATTTTTTTTACGGAAATCATCCGGAAATCGTCTGGAAAATTTCAAGAAATTTATTTTTTTTTACAGAAATCATCCTAAAATCATCCGGAAAATTTCCGGAAATTAATTTTTTTTACGGAAATCATTCGAAAATCTTTCCGAAAATTTCCGGAAATTTATTTTTTTACGGAAATCAACTGGAAGTTTATTTTTTTACGGAAATCATCCGGAAAGTATCCGGAAATATTACGGAAATTTATTCTTTTACGGAAATCATCCGGAACATTTCCGAAATTTAATTATTTTTACGGAAATATTCCGGAAAGTTTCCGTAAATTTATTTTTATGTACGGAAATTTTCCAGGAGGTATCCGGAAATATTCCAGAAAATTTCCAGAAATTCATTTTCTTACGGAAATCATCCGGAACATTTCCGGAATTTAATTATTTTTACGGAAATCATCCGGAAAGTATCCGGAAATCTTCCGGAAAATTTCCAGAAATTCATTTTTTTACGGAAATCATCCGAAACATTTCTGGAATTTAATTATTTTTACAGAAATCTTCCGTAAAGTTTCCGGAAATTGATTTTTTTTACAGAAATCATCTGGAAACCATTCTGGAAAATTTCTGAAAATCTATTTTTTACGGAAATCATCCGGAAATCTTCCAACAAATTTTCTAAAATTTATTTTTTTATAGAAATCATCCGGAACGTTTCCGGAAAATAATTATTTTTACAGAAATCATCCGAAAATTTATTTTTTTTACGGAAATCATCCGAAAATCATCCGGAAAATTTCTAAAAATCTATTTTTTACGGAAATCATCCTGAAATATCCGGAAAATTTTCAAAAATTTATTTTTTTACCGTAATCATCCGGAAATCTTCCGAAAATATTTATTACGGCAATCAACTGGTAGTTTATTTTTTTACGGAAATCATCCGGAAAGTATCCGGAAATCTTCCGGAAAATTTCCAGAAATTTATTCTTTTACGGAAATCATCCGGAACATTTCCGGAACTTAATTATTTTTACAGAAGTCTTCTGAAAAGTTTCCGTAAATTTATTTTTTTGTACGGAAATTTTCCGAAAAATTTCCGGAAATTTATTTTTTTTACGGAAATCATTCGAAAATCTTTCTGAAAATTTCAGGAAATTTATTTTTTTACGGAAATCGTCTGGAAACCATTCCGGAAAATTTCTAAAAATCTATTATTTACGGAAATCATCCTGAAATTTCCGGAAAATTTTCAAAAATTTATTTTTTTACGGAAATCATCCGGAAAGTATCCGGAAATATTACGGAAATTTATTCTTTTACGCGAATCATCCAGAACATTTCCGAAATTTAATTATTTTTACGGAAATCTTCCGGAAAGTTTCCGTAAATTTATTTTTATGTACCGAAATTTTCCGGAAAGTATCCGGAAATATTCCAGAAAATTTCCAGAAATTCATTTTCTTACGGATATCATCCGGAACATTTCCGGAATTTAATTATTTTTACGGAAATCATCCGGAAAGTATCCGGAAATCTTCCGGAAAATTTCCAGAAATTCATTTTTTCACGGAAATCATCCGAAACATTTCTGGAATTTAATTATTTTTACAGAAATCTTCCGTAAAGTTTCCGGAAATTGATTTTTTTACGGAAATCATCTGGAAACCATTCTGGAAAATTTCTGAAAATCTATTTCTTACGAAAATCATCCAGAAATCTTCCGACAATTTTTCTAAAATTTATTTTTTTATGGAAATCATCCTGAACGTTTCCCGAAAATAATTATTTTTACAGAAATCATCCGGAAATATATTTTTTTTACAGAAATCTTTCGGAACATTTCCGGAAATATTCTGGAAAATTTCCAGAAATTAATGTTTTACGGAAATCATCCGGAACATTTCCGGGAATTAATTATTTTTACGGAAATCATCCGGAAATCGTCTGGAAAATTTCCAGAAATTTATTCTTTTACGGAAATCATCCGGAACATTTCTGGAATTTAATTATTTTTACGGAAATCTTCCGGAAAGTTTCCGTAAATTTATTTTTATGTACGGAAATTTTCCGGAAACTTATTTTTTTTTTGTGGAAATCACTCGGAAATCTTCCGGAAATTTTTTTTTACGGAAATCATCCGGAAATCGTCTGGAAAATTTCAAGAAATTTATTTTTTTTCAGAAATCGTCCGAAAATCATCCGGAACACTTCCGGAAATTAATTATTTTTACGGAAATCATTCGAAAATCTTTCTGAAATTTTCCGTAAATTTATTTTTTTTGGAAATCACTCGGAAATCTTTCGGAAAATTTTTTTTTACCGAAATCATCCGGAAATCGTCTGGAAAATTTCAAGAAATTTATGTTTTTTACAGAAATCATCCGAAAATCATCCGGAAACTTTCCGGAAATTTATTTTTTTTAACGGAAATCATTCGAAACATTTCCGGAATTTAATTATTTTTTCAGAAATCTTCCGGAAAGTTTCCGGAAATTTATTTTTTTACGGAATTCATCTGGAAACCATTCTTGAAAATTTCTGAAAATCTATTTTTTACGGAAATCACCCGGAAATCTTCCAACAAATTTTCTAAAATTTATTTTTTTATGGAAATCATCCGGAACGTTTCCGGAAAATAATTATTTTTACATAAATCATCCGGAAATTAATTATTTTTACGGAAATCATTCGAAAATCTTTCTGAAAATTTCCGGAAATTTATTTTTTTACGGAAATCATCTGGAAACCATTCTGGAAAATTTCTGAAAATCTTTTTTTTACGGAAATCATTCGAAAATCTTTCTGAAAATTTCCGGAAATTAATTATTTTTACGGCAATCATCTGGAAACCATTCGGGAAAATTGCTGAAAATCTATTTTTTACGGAAATCATCCGGAAATCTTCCTACAAATTTTCTAAAATTTATTTTTTTATGGAAATCATCTGGAACGTTTCCGGAAAATAATTATTTTTACAGAAATCATCCAGAAATTTATTTTTTTTACGGAAATCATTCGAAAATCTTTCTGAAAATTTCCGAAAATTTATTTTATTACAGAAATCATCTGGAAACCATTCTGGAAATTAATTATTTTTACGGCAATCATCCGGAAATTTATTTTCTTACGGAAATCATCCGGAAAGTATCCGGAAATCTTCCGGAAAATTTCCAGAAATTTATTTTTTTACGGAAATCATCTGGAAAATTTCTGGAATTTAATTATTTTTACGGAAATCTTTCGAAAAGTTTCCGTAAATTTATTTTTATGTACGGAAATTTTTTCCGGAAAATTTCCGGAAATTTTTTTTTTTTTTGGAAATCACTCGGAAATCTTCCGGAAATTTTTTTTCGGAAATCATCCGGAAATCGTCTGGAAAGTTTTAAGAAATTTATATTTTTACAGAAATCATGCGAAAATCATCAGGAAAATTTCCGGAAATTTATTTTTTTTACGGAAATCAACCGAAAATCATCCGGAAAATTTCCGGAATTTTATTTTTTTTGTGGAAATCACTCGGAAAATTCGGGAAAATTTTTTTCACGGTAATCATCCGGAAATCGTCTGGAAAATTTCAAGAAATTTATTTTTTTTTACAGAAATCATCCTAAAATCATCCGGAAAATTTCCGGAAATTAATTTTTTTTACGGAAATCATTCGAAAATCTTTCCGAAAATTTCCGGAAATTTATTTTTTTACGGAAATCATCTGGAAGTTTATTTTTTTACGGAAATCATCCGGAAAGTATCCGGAAATATTACGGAAATTTATTCTTTTACGGAAATCATCCGGAACATTTCCGAAATTTAATTATTTTTACGGAAATCTTCCGGAAAGTTTCCGTAAATTTATTTTTATGTACGGAAATTTTCCAGGAGGTATCCGGAAATATTCCAGAAAATTTCCAGAAATTCATTTTCTTACGGAAATCATCCGGAACATTTCCGGAATTTAATTATTTTTACGGAAATAATCCGGAAAGTATCCGGAAATCTTCCGGAAAATTTCCAGAAATTCATTTTTTTACGGAAATCATCCGAAAATCATCCGGAAAATTTCTAAAAATCTATTTTTTACGGAAATCATCCTGAAATATCCGGAAAATTTTCAAAAATTTATTTTTTTACGGTAATCATCCGGAAATCTTCCGAAAATTTTTTTTACGGCAATCAACTGGTAGTTTATTTTTTTACGGAAATCATCCGGAAAGTATCCGGAAATCTTCCGGAAAATTTCCAGAAATTTATTCTTTTACGGAAATCATCCGGAACATTTCCGGAATTTAATTATTTTTACAGAAGTCTTCTGAAAAGTTTCCGTAAATTTATTTTTTTGTACGGAAATTTTCCGAAAAATTTCCAGAAATTTATTTTTTTACGGAAATCATCTGGAACATTTCTGGAATTTAATTATTTTTACGGAAATCTTCCTGAAAGTTTCCGTAAATTTATTTTTATGTACGGAAATAATCTGGAAATCATTCTGGAAAATTTCTGAAAATCTATTTTTTACGGAAATCATCCGGAACGTTTCCGGAAAATAATTATTTTTACAGAAATCATCCGGTAATCTTTCTGAAAATTTCCGGAAATATATTTTTTTACAGAAATCATCCGGAACATTTTCGGAAATTAATTATTTTTACGGAAATCATCCGGAAATCGTCTGGAAAATTTCCAGAAATTTATTTTTTTACGGAAATCATCCGGAACATTTCCGGAATTTAATTATTTTTACGGAAATCGTCTGGAAAGTTTTAAGAAATTTATATTTTTACAGAAATCATCCTAAAATCATCCGGAAAATTTCCGGAAATTAATTTTTTTTACGGAAATCATTCGAAAATCTTTCCGAAAATTTCCGGAAATTTATTTTTTTACGGAAATCATCTGGAAGTTTATTTTTTTACGGAAATCATCCGGAAAGTATCCGGAAATATTACGGAAATTTATTCTTTCACGGAAATCATCCGGAACATTTCCGAAATTTAATTATTTTTACGGAAATCTTCCGGAAAGTTTCCGTAAATTTATTTTTATGTACGGAAATTTTCCAGGAGGTATCCGGAAATATTCCAGAAAATTTCCAGAAATTCATTTTCTTACGGAAATCATCCGGAACATTTCCGGAATTTAATTATTTTTACGGAAATCATCCGGAAAGTATCCGGAAATCTTCCGGAAAATTTCCAGAAATTTATTTTTTTACGGAAATCATTCGAAAATCTTTCTGAAAATTTCTGAAAATTTATTTTATTACAGAAATCATTCGGAACATTTCCGGAAATTAATTATTTTTACGGCAATCATCCGGAAATTTATTTTCTTACGGAAATCATCCGGAAAGTATCCGGAAATCTTCCGGAAAATTTCCAGAAATTTATTTTTTTACGGAAATCATCTGGAAAATTTCTGGAATTTAATTATTTTTACGGAAATCTTTCGAAAAGTTTCCGTAAATTTATTTTTATGTACGGAAATTTTCCGGAAAATTTCCGGAAATTTTTTTTTTTTTTGGAAATCACTCGGAAATCTTCCGGAAATTTTTTTTTCGGAAATCATCCGGAAATCGTCTGGAAAGTTTCAAGAAATTTATTTTTTTTTACAGAAATCATCCTAAAATCATCCGGAAAATTTCCGGAAATTAATTTTTTTTACGGAAATCATTCGAAAATCTTTCCGAAAATTTCCGGAAATTTATTTTTTTACGGAAATCAACTAGAAGTTTATTTTTTTACGGAAATCATCCGGAAAGTATCCGGAAATATTACGGAAATTTATTCTTTTACGGAAATCATCCGGAACATTTCCGAAATTTAATTATTTTTACGGAAATATTCCGGAAAGTTTCCGTAAATTTATTTTTATGTACGGAAATTTTCCAGGAGGTATCCGGAAATATTCCAGAAAATTTCCAGAAATTCATTTTCTTACGGAAATCATCCGGAACATTTCCGGAATTTAATTATTTTTACGGAAATCATCCGGAAAGTATCCGGAAATCTTCCGGAAAATTTCCAGAAATTCATTTTTTTACGGAAATCATCCGAAACATTTCTGGAATTTAATTATTTTTACAGAAATCTTCCGTAAAGTTTCCGGAAATTGATTTTTTTACGGAAATCATCTGGAAACCATTCTGGAAAATTTCTGAAAATCTATTTTTTACGGAAATCATCCGGAAATCTTCCAACAAATTTTCTAAAATTTATTTTTTTATAGAAATCATCCGGAACGTTTCCGGAAAATAATTATTTTTACAGAAATCATCCGAAAATTTATTTTTTTTACGGAAATCATCCGAAAATCATCCGGAAAATTTCTAAAAATCTATTTTTTACGGAAATCATCCTGAAATATCCGGAAAATTTTCAAAAATTTATTTTTTTACCGTAATCATCCGGAAATCTTCCGAAAATTTTTTTTACGGCAATCAACTGGTAGTTTATTTTTTTACGGAAATCATCCGGAAAGTATCCGGAAATCTTCCGGAAAATTTCCAGAAATTTATTCTTTTACGGAAATCATCCGGAACATTTCCGGAATTTAATTATTTTTACAGAAGTCTTCTGAAAAGTTTCCGTAAATTTATTTTTTTGTACGGAAATTTTCCGAAAAATTTCCGGAAATTTATTTTTTTTACGGAAATCATTCGAAAATCTTTCTGAAAATTTCAGGAAATTTATTTTTTTACGGAAATCGTCTGGAAACCATTCCGGAAAATTTCTAAAAATCTATTATTTACGGAAATCATCCTGAAATTTCCGGAAAATTTTCAAAAATTTATTTTTTTACGGAAATCATCCGGAAAGTATCCGGAAATATTACGGAAATTTATTCTTTTACGGAAATCATCCAGAACATTTCCGAAATTTAATTATTTTTACGGAAATCTTCCGGAAAGTTTCCGTAAATTTATTTTTATGTACCGAAATTTTCCGGAAAGTATCCGGAAATATTCCAGAAAATTTCCAGAAATTCATTTTCTTACGGATATCATCCGGAACATTTCCGGAATTTAATTATTTTTACGGAAATCATCCGGAAAGTATCCGGAAATCTTCCGGAAAATTTCCAGAAATTCATTTTTTCACGGAAATCATCCGAAACATTTCTGGAATTTAATTATTTTTACAGAAATCTTCCGTAAAGTTTCCGGAAATTGATTTTTTTACGGAAATCATCTGGAAACCATTCTGGAAAATTTCTGAAAATCTATTTCTTACGAAAATCATCCAGAAATCTTCCGACAAATTTTCTAAAATTTATTTTTTTATGGAAATCATCCTGAACGTTTCCCGAAAATAATTATTTTTACAGAAATCATCCGGAAATATATTTTTTTACGGAAATCATTCGGAACATTTCCGGAAATATTCTGGAAAATTTCCAGAAATTAATGTTTTACGGAAATCATCCGGAACATTTCCGGGAATTAATTATTTTTACGGAAATCATCCGGAAATCGTCTGGAAAATTTCCAGAAATTTATTCTTTTACGGAAATCATCCGGAACATTTCCGGAATTTAATTATTTTTACGGAAATCTTCCGGAAAGTTTCCGTAAATTTATTTTTATGTACGGAAATTTTCCGGAAACTTATTTTTTTTTTTGGAAATCACTCGGAAATCTTCCGGAAATTTTTTTTTACGGAAATCATCCGGAAATCGTCTGGAAAATTTCAAGAAATTTATTTTTTTTCAGAAATCGTCCGAAAATCATCCGGAAAATTTCCGGAAATTAATTATTTTTACGGAAATCATTCGAAAATCTTTCTGAAAATTTCCGGAAATTTATTTTTTTTGGAAATCACTCGGAAATCTTCCGGAAAATTTTTTTTTACCGAAATCATCCGGAAATCGTCTGGAAAATTTCAAGAAATTTATGTTTTTTTACAGAAATCATCCGAAAATCATCCGAAAACTTTCCGGAAATTTATTTTTTTTAACGGAAATCATTCGAAACATTTCCGGAATTTAATTATTTTTACAGAAATCTTCCGGAAAGTTTCCGGAAATTTATTTTTTTACGGAATTCATCTGGAAACCATTCTTGAAAATTTCTGAAAATCTATTTTTTACGGAAATCACCCGGAAATCTTCCAACAAATTTTCTAAAATTTATTTTTTTATGGAAATCATCCGGAACGTTTCCGGAAAATAATTATTTTTACAGAAATCATCCGGAAATTAATTATTTTTACGGAAATCATTCGAAAATCTTTCTGAAAATTTCCGGAAATTTATTTTTTTACGGAAATCATCTGGAAACCATTCTGGAAAATTTCTGAAAATCTATTTTTTACGGAAATCATCCGAAAATCTTCCAACAAATTTTCTAAAATTTATTTTTTTATGGAAATCATCCGGAACGTTTCCGGAAAATAATAATTTTTACAGAAATCATCCGGAAATTTTTTTTTTACGGAAATCATTCGAAAATCTTTCTGAAAATTTCCGGAAATTAATTATTTTTACGGCAATCATCTGGAAACCATTCCGGAAAATTGCTGAAAATCTATTTTTTACGGAAATCATCCGGAAATCTTCCTACAAATTTTCTAAAATTTATTTTTTTATGGAAATCATCCGGAACGTTTCCGGAAAATAATTATTTTTACAGAAATCATCCGGAAATTTTTTTTTTACGGAAATCATTCGAAAATCTTTCTGAAAATTTCCGGAAATTAATTATTTTTACGGCAATCATCTGGAAACCATTCCGGAAAATTGCTGAAAATCTATTTTTTACGGAAATCATCCGGAAATCTTCCTACAAATTTTCTAAAATTTATTTTTTTATGGAAATCATCCGGAACGTTTCCGGAAATCTTCCGGAAAATTTCCAGAAATTTATTTTTTTACGGAAATCATTCGAAAATCTTTCTGAAAATTTCTGAA
>JAVJHS010000707.1:0-14000 GCA_032873175.1 Leptopilina drosophilae | reverse complement strand
TCATAGATGGCACAGGAAATATTGTAATTTTCACAGGAATTTTTTTTTTCGTGTGTGTTTAATGTTCTCAAAGGTTTTTTCGCTTTTTTAATAGCAGCAAAAGAAATTGCAAACACATTATTGTTCCTAAGTGTCAGAGAGAAGAGTTACTCTTTTATCAAAATTGAATTTAATTTATGTCTCAGAATTATTAAGACCAATCCAAATCCTGTAAATATTAAACTGATAATTTTTATTGGTAAATAAATGTTTCTAAGTAAACGTTTTGTAAAGAAAAAAGAAAAATCCCAACGTAACCTCAAAAATAATAAATGGATTTTAATGCAAATAACAATTTAATTACAATTAATTTTAAATTATTTTAAGATTTATAGTTTTATAATTTTGGAAAAAACTATGTTATGTTTAAATCTTTTGTAGAATAGTTATTTTCTATTTATCTAAGTCATTCCGAGATGAAAGAGTAACTTTTTTCTCTGACACTTAAGAACAATGATTTGTTTTACAACTTCTTTTGCAGCCATTAAAAAAGCGAAAGAACCTTTAAGAACATTAAACTCATGTTTAAGTTTAATATAGATGACATTTTAAAAATCTATAATTAAATAATTAATTAAATTTGACGAAATCTCAATTTAGGTAGCTCTTTGCCATGTGTTTATTATGAAAGTGTCACGTACATATTAGTTCAACTTTCTATCACTGGAGCGCTGTTTGAACTGTTGGAATCGCAAATAGGAACACTTAAAATAGACGCTACTGCAGTGACTTTCTATTTTCTGTCTCCGACCATTTCTTTCCGTTTTTTCTTCCCTTCCCTGCACACACAGCTCTGCGAAAGATCGCTTTTGTGAGATTCTAGTGTATAAGCAATTGAAAAAAAAATAACTTATAAAACGTAATATTTCAAAAATCTGTATCTCTGAATTCGCTATATGAAAAAATTTGAAAAAAATCATGGTAGCTTATTTCAACAAGCAATAAAAGAAACAAAATATTTGAAAAAAATTTTTTTTTCAATCTTTTGATTTAAAAAAAATCGATTTTTGTATTTTTTAAAACAACTTTTTTCTTTATGAAAATTTTCATTAATTCCTAAAAAAAATTTATTCTTGGTATGAAAACAAATCGATTCATGTATATAAAGTATATATTCTATTATTAAAAACTACTTAATTCTCAGAATTTTTTATCATAATTTTTTAAGATTTAATTATCTTCGAATAAAGCAAATAAAATTGTCAGGGAAATTGATAAACTGAAAATGGTGTTCACCCTGTGAATGTTTAGCTTTCTTTTTAAATGCTTTACTTGCTCTGCAAGTATCTTTGTCAAAGTATAATTGAGTGGTCGACTGACCTTACAAAAGGTGGAATCACCAGCAATTCATTATTCATTGTACCTCTCATTTTAGTAAAGGTCACTGTATTTTGACACCGAATGAACATGGTTTCAAGAGAATGAGTTACTCTACGGCCTGCAGTGAGAAAAATTTTTGCCTCAAAAAGTATTAAAACTCTGAATGCATTTCGCATGCCTTCTGCTGTTAGTTTTATATAGTAATAGATTGCTCAGGAGCATACCAATATAGTGCTGTACTGACCAGTACTGATATCCAGTATTTATATTTTTATTATTTTTTTCATAAATAATCTTTAACAAAGCAAGTTATTTATTAACATTCATTATTAACTATTTACACTGCAAAAAGAAGTATCTTACAATGTATATTATTCTAAGATGTAAGATAGTAAAAATCCGTTTTCCATCTTAATATTAGGCACTAAACGAAGTATCTTAAAGAATTTAAGACACTTTTCATATCTACGTAAGAATTAATATGTTTATACTGTCTTAATATTTAAGATACTTTCTGTAGTTACTTTATGTATCTTAATATAAGTTATTAAAGACATACCGTAAGATATTTACCTTCTAAGATACTTGTAAGTCGTCAGATACTTGAGAACGATAAGTTAGGACAGCCTAATATACTTTAAATATCTTACATATAAAGCCATTTTAAAGTCGGAGACACTTTAAGCATCTTATATACTATCTTACTACCTTGATGCTGATTCCATATTTGGTTACGTTCAAATATGGCATAGCAGTTCGTAAATCACTAAAAGTTTTTCGGGTTAAGTAAAGCAGCCTAAAGCCCTGAACAAAATAGAATGCGAACAAAACGCAATGACACAAAAGAAAGATAATTGCATTTTCAAGCTAGCCAGCATTTAACCTACCAGTCGAAAGACAAAAATATTATCATTTGATAGTGTCAGATCATCAGGTAGTACACGGAAAAAAAAAGTTCACGAATCTCTCGTGAACTAGTATATCACTTTTGGATGGGACACAAAATTCTTCAAAATCTATAAACACAGTTCATCAAAATTTCATCAACTCCTTCACTAGAAACGTAGTACGGTTTCTGAACCTTTCGTCAAAGTTGACGAAAAATTCGTGAACTTTTAAAAAATGTTAAAAACAAAAAAAAATAATTTCTAGACACTACTTTTTTGATAGTATTTCACTTAATTTGATAACTTGACGCCTATACGCAACCAACTACACAGAAAACACAATTTTATCGCCATTAAAATTCACAACTCGCTTCACGGGATTCGAACCTAGTACCCTAATAATATTCCTAACAACTAACCGACACGGCTAAATCTATATACACTGACAATACTCCTGCAAACGACACGATTAGCTTTGTCTGCTACAAAACTCAGGACCGTGCAAAGTATAAAACGATCCTTGTCGCAACTTCTAATTTATTTTATGAATTATTTGTTTCACAAAAGAAATTAGCACACAAAAATATTCAATGAATAATAAAAACATTGATTCTAAATAATAAATTTAATCAAACAAAGAATTTGTCCGAGTGTAAACACTGATGACACCGACTGAATTATGACAGATGAATTCTTGATCAGCCATATTTGATGCGCATTGCGAACTGCGCATACTACTGAGACTCGCGAGTTCACGACTTTTTCGTCAACTTGTACCTCTACTTTTGACGAACTACTCATCCTTAACTCGTTCATCAAAAATTCATTAACTTTGTTTCAGTTTTTCGTTGACGTTCGCCATTTCTAATCAAAAGTGAATGAAAATTTTGAAATTTTGTGTCCCATCCAAAAGTGATATACTAGTTCACGAGAGATTCGTGAACTTTTTTTTTCCGTGTATGATTTGAAAAATGTCTTTAAAAAGGGTGTTCTGTACGATGGAAAGTGGAGATGAGCGTCGTTGCAAAATAATAAAATATTCAACTGAAGTCGGTCATTTTTCGTGTTACAACAAAGTGGTAAGATATTGTACGTAGGTATCTTACTGAGGTAAGCTATTAAGATAAGAATAAGATGTTTTATGTATCTCAAAAGTGACTACAAAAACAACTTAAAAATGACTACCAAAACATCTTAATTAAGATACTTCTTTTTGCAGTGTTAATGGTTACATTTTTTATTTATCATTAGAGTAGAATGGGGTGAAAAAGCCATTTGACTTTTATTTAAAAACTAATTAACCGATTTATCAGTTATTTATAATATAAATACTATTTGGTAACACGCAAATTTTTAATTCTATTTTGGATGTTGTACCTTTAATCTAGTTTTTATTTCAATTTTAATTTTTGAGTTGCTATGCGCAAAATATTTTGATGAACATTTCAAACCTATTACAACCTGATTATGTGACTGGGTAATAAAAATAAATGATTGTATATAAAGAGAAAACTATACTCAAAACGTATGCAATGTAAATTTTTGAAAATAGAACTAAATTTAAAATTTATTTTAGTTCTTTCAAAAACTGGTCTTGGGAATAAAAAAGCCATAACTAAAAATCTCCATAACTTTGAATATATTTAGTTATACTTTTCAAAAATTCAATTAATTTTAAAAAATTTTAATTATTTAAAACTATTTTGAAATTAAAAAACTATTTTTCAAAAATATGTTTAAAAAATTAATTCTGAAAATTTCTTTATAATTTTTCAAAAATATTACTCCTTAATATCTCCTCCTTAACCCCATTTAAACTTTAACACTCTACATGCACGGGTTAAAATTAATTAAATGATCTCTCGTTTCGCATAGCTCACTTTTATCACATTTGGAAGTGAATTAGGGGGTGGAATGAAAGAAATTGAAAATCTCGTAAATTAACGACTACACTGAAAAAAAATTTATTTCATTCAAGTAACCGATTATTTGACTATTATCAAATAAATATTTACTCCTGACTTGAAACAAATAATTTCTATTTGAATCAAATAAATTGTATTTGAATCTAATATTTCAGTATTTGAAGCAAATATTATGTAATTGATTTAAATAAAAATTATTTGATTCAAGTAAATATTTATTTGATAACCCAGGCAGAAAAGTCGGTGGTGTGCCGATGCCTGCGACCGGTCCGACACCGGCCCGGTGGGAAAGTCGGACAATAACCGGTGCCGGCACTGTGGTACCGGGCCGGTTTATAAAAGACAACCGGCCCGGTACTAGTTTTAAATACCGTTTTTACACCGGCGATGGACTTTTTACGGCATCAAAATTAGTACCGGCCCGGTACCGGCTCGGTTCTAGCATTCGATGCAGTTTTTACACCGGCGATGGAGTTTTGCTGGCATCAAAATTAGTACCGGCCCGGTACCACTACTTGATACCGTTTTTACACCGGCGACGGAGTTTTGCCGGCATAATATTTTTGTGTCTTGAAAAGTCTAAATTTTTAATTTTTTGAAATTTTTTTACACTATTCGGAAGAATAGGAAAATCAAATCTCTCGAAATAAAATGTTTTTTAAAATCTTTTTTTATATAGTTGGAAAAATTACATTTCATTAAACTCTATTAATTCAGCTTTAAATTGTCTGGGAAAATCACTCAAAAATCCGGGAATTTGTTACTGCTGAATTACTAGACACCCTATAATAACTTTGTTCGTTTAAAATAATTTTGGTCAGGTTTTATTTGATTTATTGTTATAAAATTTTGATAATCTAACAAGGTATTATATTAATTTCATTATACTAAGTTTCTGCAAGTTGTTTCTATAAAGCCGGTACCATGCCAGCGTTTTTTCTTTAGCCTTAGTCGCAACGTGTAATGACATTAACAAATGTTATTATAATTATTAACTTTGACATTATTGTCTCTCAAATACATATTGCTGTTCTACACTGCGTATGGCTAAAACAGCAATACTGTATGGCAGTATCATATCTACCAATATATTATGTCACAATTGCCTATATTTATGGCAGTACCATAAATATATTTTTTTCAGTGTACAAATTATGTCATACGGCTAGTGATGCATTTCGAGCGAGTCTCGTCTCGTCTCGAAAAGTCGAGAATCTCGCGAGAAAAACAATGAAAACAATTGAATGTAATATTTTCATCTCTTTTCTTTTATGAAAGGACAGAGTCTCGTCGTGCATCACTACATACGGCCAAACAAACTATAGCCCCGGTGTTTTTCTCACTACTTTCGTGATTTATCAAGCGGGAGGTTTGACGTTAAGGTACAATGATGTGCACTGTCGATTATTGTCCGGTACACACCATTAGAACTTGACTGTCGATAAAACCGGTTGTACTCAAGAGAGGTTTTATCGACAGTTTCCCTCTCCTCTGTCGAGAAAACCTTATTAACAGGTGGTCCAGGCGAATGCGAGTACTCCTAATAAAGCTGGCTGTAGACGCAAATTAGGTATAATATATAGAAATTTAATTTGTAGAATGGTTATGCTTAATTTCAATCAGTTAAAAATCATGGTTTTAACTGACAATCAGTGACTGACTTTTGGCTTCTAAATTAGTTAAAAACAACTGATTTTCTGTGAAAAAATAACAGGCCTGCAAAATTTTGGCTTAGTTCTGTTACAGAAAAAGTGGAAGTTTAATCTTATAGCTTTTTTGACGCAGAATACGAATCCGATTTCCAAAATGGCTCATCACGACAGGATTTCTTGTAATATTGCCTTAAATAGCCAAAAAAGATCTATTTTGGTCATTTTTCGGAATTTTTTTTGTTAACCAAAATTTTTTCTTTCAATTTGCGAAATTGCATCGTATAGTACTATATCTAAGCTTTAAAACCCATCTTTCAAAAATGCTTTACGATTTTTTTAGAAAAAAGTTATGTAGATTTGAAATTAAATGCCATTTTGAACTTCTGTATACATACTTACATTTGCATAAAAAAATTTCAAATCTACATAACTCTTTTTTAGAAAATCGTAAAGCAATTTTGAAAAATGGATTTTAAAGCTTAGACATAGTTAACCAAAAAAATTCCGAAAAGTGTCCAAAATAGACCATTTTTTGCTATTTAAGGCAATATTACAAGAAATCCTGACGTGATGGGCCATTTTGGAAAACGGATTCGTATTCTACGTCAAAAAGCTATAAGATTAACATTTCACTTTTTCTGTAACAGAACTGAGCCAAAATTTGCAGGCCTGTGTAACTGATTTTCAGTAACAGTTAACTGAAAAATTAGTTAAAATTGGATATTAGAATCAGTTGAACAAAAATTTACTAAAACATCAGTCATTTTTAACTGACAATCAGTTGTTTTTAACTAATTATCAGTATAAATACTACTAATTAGAATAAGTGGCTGACTTTTTGCTTCTAAATCAGTTATTTTTAACTGATTCAAATTTACAGAGTATATTATTTTTTTCTTGCACAGTGTCAAATTATTATTTTTAAAGATCAAGAGTTTCGTTTGTCTGAAAAATTTTCAGTGATCAAAAACTTACAGTGTAAAAAATGTTCATTAGGGTTTATTAAATACTTACGCCAAATATTTTTACACTAGGATTAACTGTTTAGCAAATATAGTAGAACCTCGATTATCCGAGGTAATGTGGGGAAGAGGTACCGATAATCGAAAACTCGGATAACACGGAACCAATGAAAATTTCAAAATTTTAAATTATTTTTCATGTGTTTAAAGTGTTAGAATAATATTAAATGACAAAAATGGACGAAATTTTAAATGCAATGATCACAAACAGTGGTTTTGTAAAATTTATTTTCCAAATTTAGTCACTCGATCCGTTTTATCCGAGTTATTCCGCATTATCTGAGCATGTTAAGTGCCTCGGATAATCCGGAATCTCGGATAATCGAGGCTCGGATTACCGAGCTTCTACTCTATTATCAAAATACTATTTTTTGTCAAATGCGCGTGACCTTGTGACTCAGCGTTGACAACTCGAGAGTTTAACGTATATGTTGAGTTGGCTACGCTGAGTCGCAAGGTCACACGCATTTGACAAAAAATAGTATTTTGATAATATTTACTAAACACGGTTAATCCTAGTGTAAAAATATTTGGCGTAAATATTTATTACATCCTAATGAACATTTTTTACACTGTAAGTTTTTGATCACTGAAAATTTTTCAGACAAAGGAAACTTTTCAACTTTAAAAATAATAATTTGACACTGTGCAAGAAAAAAATAATATATAATTTGACTTTATTTATATGAATCTTATATTATTAACATAAATATTATACACTAAAACTAAATAAATATTTATATTTATTTATCCATTGATATTCTAATGTTTATTAAATTATTATGGTTTTAAGTAATAATTTTTAAATAAATAAATATAAAAAATTACAAAAAAATTATCATAGAATATATTAAAGTATTGAATAATTTATAAACATTTATATTTAATTATGTGTTGAAGTTATCAGTCACTCCTAATCAAGTAGATGGAAAAAAATTAAAACAATTTCTTTAACGTTTTCAACAGCAAAGCTGCCCTCTTCAGAAACGTAAAAATTGCAAAAAAAATTAAATTTTAAATACATATTTAAAAGAAAGAAATTAAGAAAATATTTAAAAAAAAATTTTTTTTTTAAAACAAATTATTAAAAAAATAATTTTTAAATAACCAATTTTTTGAAAAGTATCATTTTTATTTTTTTAATAATAATGATTTGATTCCTACTTATTTCACGAATATTTTTCAGAAAAAAAATCGATGGAGGTAGTGATGCCGCAAGACGAGATTTTTCCTTATCTTGTCTCATCTTGGAAAGTCAAGACGAATAATGAATCTCGTCTTGATAATATCTCGTCTTGAACCTAAGAGTCTCGTCTCGTCTCGAAATGTCTCGACATTTTTCAAGACAATGAAAAAATTCTTTTTTTGACTGACAGTTATTGATTCTTTATTAATATCAGTTATTTTTAATTACGATTTTACTATCAATTAATTATTTTAAAGTAATTCAAATTTAATGAGTAAAAATAGGATAATATAGATTTCTATTTATTCACAAATTGGTAAAAATTTGATTTCTTTTATAAATTAGTTGGTAATACAGTGCCCTTTATTATTTACAATCCTAAGCATTTGAACTATTTTAACCATGAAGGAGGATAAGGAGATGAAACGCCTTCAGTATATAGCAGAAAAAGTTGACACCAAAATGGGGGGTCAGAGTAGTGCGGATTTTCTCTCCCTACTGGTTACAGCGCTCACAGTGGTAATTTTTTAAACTATTTTTTCACGTGATCTAAGGAGAAAAACATAAATATAACCTCAATGTTTTTGTAGTGAAATGACAGCAAGAATTAATTTTTATATTAACATAATATTATTTACTCATAAATTTATTATTTTATACTAACTTTTCATTTCTATTTCTAATTTCAGTTATAAAACTCGTTCAAACCTTAATTATAACCCGATTCATTCAGCTGTCATGTCATAATTGTCATAAACAACCGTGTAGCAGACGATACATTATAATTCTGTATTTTCCCTCCAGGGGCGCTCGAGATAGTAGGGAGATGAAAACTTCACTACTCTGACCCCCCTATTTGGGGGCCAATAAATATAGGCCGTTTCATCTCCTTATCCTACTTTATGATTTTAACGTAATCATGTAAACATAACCTATTCTTTTTTACAACCGATTTGTCTCTAACGTAGTTCAAGTGTAATTGTATTAATCTTAAATTCTCTAAAGAAAGGTTATAAAAGTACAAAAATGAAAAGAGCTCGTGAAAAAAATAGTACTTCTCCAATAACTAAAATAGCAAGACAAAATAACAGTGACAAAAATGAAAGCACAGAAGTGTCGAGAAATGCATTAGAAACACCCAGAGAAATGATTTATTTGAATTAAATAAAATTTATTTGTAACAAAAAAAAGGATATTTGTCACAGAACCAACCAACTAAACTTTTATTTAGCTCAAATAATATTTTTTATTTGAATTAATATATTTCGTTTAAATATCCATTTTTATTTGAATGAAAAATATTTTATATTTTCTTTAAATATATTTTATCTTTAGAACAAGTAAAAAACATTTTTCATTTTAATAAATCCTGTAAGCATTCTGAAATATTAAAATTCACTTATAACCTTCAAAAAAATTTAACAATCACAATCACTAATGAAACTCTTAATATTCATTAAAATAAATGTTTGTTTTTATAAGAATATTTGTTAAATAAACTCAGATCTTCTCAGTCATTTTACTTTACTTTTCAACTTCATATGTAAAAGTCCACTGTCAAATTTTTCTCATAAATTCTCAAATAAGACACTAAAATGTAAATGAAATCATATTCAAGTCTGTTACTTTGTACTAATTTAAATTTTCACTTAAAAAGAAAAATTCTGTACTTAAAATAATGAAATTTGTTAACTATTCATAATGAATGAATCTCTTATACTTATACGCGTTAAACTGTTAAAAGCAAAACATCTTATTGTTTTACTATAGTAATGCAATATGCGCAGGCGTCTACTTATAAGTCACACAAACATTTATATGAATCAATTATATTTTTTATTTGCTACAAATATACTATTTCCTAAATTGCAAATATATTTCTTTATTTTAAATTACTAAGTGCATTTATTTGAAATAAATATTAGTTTATTTAATTTGAATAGAATATTTATTTGCAACAAATAAATTTTTTTTTTTAAATATACACTTTTAGTTAAAATAAATAACTTTTTTCTCTTGGTGATGTTTATCCGAGTGCAAGGTTAACGCCACCCCAAAAAAGATGAATCTGAAGTTACCAACGTTGATTCAACGAAAAACTTAAAAAAAATTTTCTCAGGATATAAATTTTTCTTGTATACTTTTAACCCAAGTAAACCCTCCAAAATCTAAAATAAAAAAAAAGTGGAAAACGCAGTGATTTTTATTCACTTTTTTAAAAATTTTTTCCAAAAATCACTAAATTTTAAGTAAATTAATAATTCCTCGCCTCGGTAGTCATTTTTTTCTTTTGATAATTGTTTATTCTAATGTCGTGTGCCATTTAAAAAAATTCCAAGTAGTTCCAAGTCGGGGGAAGCAGTAATTTTGGTTTTTTCTGTCACGGATTTTTGGAAAATCCGGAAATTTCAAGTAATTTAATAATTCCTCGCCTCGGTAGTTACTTTTTGCTTTTGATAATTGTTTATTTTAATATTACACGTTATTTAAAAAAAATGTTAAGTAATTCCAAGTCGGGAAAGCAGTAATTTTGAATTTTTTGTGTCACGAATTTTCCCAAAATTCCGAAATTTCATTTAAATTCATAATTCCTCACCCCGGTAGTCTTTTTTTCTTTTGATAATTGTTTATTTTAACATTAGACGTTATTTTAAAAACATTTCAAGTGATTCCAAGTCGGGGAAAGTAGTGATTGTTATTTTTTTGTCGAATTCTTTCCAAAAATCACGAAATTTTAAGTAAATTAATAATTCCTCGCCTCTGTAGTCATTTTCTTCTTTTGATTAATAGTAAATTTAATTATTTATGATAATTAATTAAATATTGAGGGGAATAAATTACTTATAAAAATATTATTTTTTTGATTAATTTAGATAGTAAATTTAATTATTTATGATAATTAATTAAATATTGTGGGGAAAAATTTAATTATAAAAATATTATTTTTTTGATTAATTTAGATAGTAAATTTAATTATTTATGATAATTAATTAAATATTGAGGGGAATAAATTACTTATAAAAATATTATTTTTTTGATTAATTTAGATAGTAAATTTAATTATTTATGATAATTAATTAAATATTGAGGGGAATAATATACTTATAAAAATATTATTTTTTTGATTAATTTAGATAGTAAATTTTAATTATTTATGATAATTAATTAAATATTGAGGGGAATAAATTACTTATAAAAATATTATTTTTTTGATTAATTTAGATAGTAAATTTAATTATTTATGATAATTAATTAAATATTGAGGGGAATAAATTACTTATAAAAATATTATTTTTTTGATTAATTTAGATAGTAAATTTAATTATTTATGATAATTAATTAAATATTGAGGGGAATAAATTACTTATAAAAATATTATTTTTTTGATTAATTTAGATAGTAAATTTAATTATTTATGATAATTAATTAAATATTGAGGGGAATAAATTACTTATAAAAATATTATTTTTTTGATTAATTTAGATAGGGGATTTGAAAAAAAATGTAAAAAAATGATGCATTTTTTTAAAAAATGCTAATTTTTACTGTAAGAAAAGATAAGAATAAAAATATCTAATAATGGGAGGGGGGAAAACTTACCCCCATTCATAAGGAATTAAAAATTATAATTTTATAATTTTTTATTGAATGAATTATACTTATCGAGAATACTTTTATTAGTAATGGAAATCTTGTTTTCTCTTAAGAAGTTTAAGAAATTTAAGAATAGAGTCAAGAGAAAGATCTGTTATTTTTTAATTGAATATAAAATTTAGACCTGATTAAGAATTAAATTTTTAATAAATATAGGTTTAGTAAATTTAATTATTTATGATAATTAATTAAATATTGAGGGGAATAAATTACTTATAAAAATATTATTTTTTTTGATTAATTTAGATAGTAAATTTAATTATTTATGATAATTAATTAAATATTGAGGGGAATAAATTACTTATAAAAATATTATTTTTTTGATTAATTTAGATAGTAAATTTAATTATTTATGATAATTAATTAAATATTGAGGGGAATAAATTACTTATAAAAATATTATTTTTTTTGATTAATTTAGATAGTAAATTTAATTATTTATGATAATTAATTTAAATATTGAGGGGAATAAATTACTTATTAAAAATATTATTTTTTTTGATTAATTTAGATAGTAAAATTTAATTATTTTATGATAATTAATTAAATATTTAGGGTAATAAATTACTCACAAAAATTTTATTTTTTTGAATAATTTAGATAGTAAATTTAATTATTTATGATAATTAATTAAATAATGAGGGGAATAAATTACTTATAAAAATATTATTTTTTTGATTAATTTAGATAGTAAATTTAATTATTTATGATAATTAATTAAATATTGAGGGGAATAAATTACTTATAAAAATATTATTTTTTTGATTAATTTAGAGAGGGGATTTGAAAAAAATGTAAAAAAAATGATGCATTTTTTTTAAAAATGCTAATTTTTACTGTAAGAAAAGATAAGAATAAAAATATCTAATAATGGGAGGGGGGAAACTTACCCCCATTCATAAGGAATTAAAAATTATAATTTTATAATTTTTTAATTAAATGAATTATACTTATCGAGATACTTTTATTAGTAATGGAAAACTGGTTTTCTCATAAGAAGTTTAAGAAATTTAAGAATAGAGGCAAGAGAAAAGATCTGAAATTTTTTGAATGAATATAAAATTTAGACCTGATTAAGAATTAAATTTTTAATAAATATAGGTTTAGTAAATTTAATTATTGTTATGATAATTAATTAAATATTTGAGGGGAATAAATTACTTATAAAAATATTATTTTTTTGATTAATTTAGATAGTAAATTTAATTATTTATGATAATTAATTAAATATTGAGGGGAATAAATTACTTATAAAAATATTATTTTTTTGATTAATTTAGATAGTAAATTTAATTATTTATGATAATTAATTAAAATTTGAGGGGAATAAAGTAAGTTTAAAAATATTATTTTTTTGATTAATTTAGATAGTAAATTTAATTATTTATGATAATTAAATAAATAATGAGGGGAATAAACTTACTATAAAAATATTATTTTTTTGATTAATTTAGATAGTAAATTTAATTATTTATGATAATTAATTAAATATTGAGGGGAATAAATTACTTATAAAAATATTATTTTTTTGATTAATTTAGATAGTAAATTTAATTATTTATGATAATTAATTAAATATTGAGGGGAATAAATTACTTATAAAAATATTATTTTTTTGATTAATTTAGATAGTAAATTTAATTATTTATGATAATTAATTAAATATTGAGGGGAATAAATTACTTATAAAAATATTATTTTTTTGATTAATTTAGATAGTAAATTTAATTATTTATGATAATTAATTAAATATTGAGGGGAATAAATTACTTATAAAAATATTATTTTTTGATTAATTTAGATAGTAAATTTAATTATTTATGATAATTAATTAAATATTGAGGGGAATAAATTACTTATAAAAATATTATTTTTTTGATTAATTTAGATAGTAAATTTAATTATTTATGATAATTAATTAAATATTGAGGGGAATAAATTACTTATAAAAATATTATTTTTTTGATTAATTTAGATAGTAAATTTAATTATTTATGATAATTAATTAAATATTGAGGGGAATAAATTACTTATAAAAATATTATTTTTTGATTAATTTAGATAGTAAATTTAATTATTTATGATAATTAATTAAAAATATTGAGGGGAATAAATTACTTATAAAAATAATTTATTTGATAATTTAGATAGTAAATTTATTATCATAAATAATTAAATATTACTACTCTAAATTAATCAAAAAAATAATATTTTTATAAGTAATTTATTCCCCTCAATATTTAAATTAATTATCATAAATAATTAAATATTACTATCTAAATTAATCAAAAAATTTTTATAAGTAATTTATTCCC
>JAVJHS010000706.1:0-14000 GCA_032873175.1 Leptopilina drosophilae | reverse complement strand
TCTGTAACTTTTTTAATTTTTGTGCTAGAAAAATGTGTCTAAAGAAGAAGTTGCTTGTTTTTGTTCGAATTATCAGAAAAATTTTGAAAATTCTTAAAATAATAAACTGGCAAAAAGTTACTCAAAATTGAATTCTCAAAATGGAAAAACCTCTGTAACTTTTTTAATTTTTGTGCTAGAAAAATGTGTCTAAAGAAGAAGTTGCTTGTTTTTGTTCCAATTATCAGAAAAATTTTCAAAATTCTTAAAAAAATAAACTGGCAAAAAGTTACCGAAAATTGAATTTTCAAAATGAAAAAATTTCTGTAACTTTTTTAATTTTTGTGCTAGAAAAATGTGTCTAAAGAAGAAGTTGCTTGTTTTTGTTCCAATTATCAGAAAAATTTTCAAAATTCTTAAAAAAATAAACTGGCAAAAAGTTACCGAAAATTGAAATTTCAAAATAAAAAAATTTCTGTAAATTTAAAAAAACCTCTGTAACTTTTTTAATTTTTGTGCTAGAAAAATGCGTCTAAAGAAAAAGTTGCTTGTTTTTGTTCCAATTATCAGAAAAATTTTCAAAATTCTTAAAAAAATAAACTGGCAAAAAGTTACCGAAAATTGAATTTTCAAAATGAAAAAATTTCTGTAACTTTTTAAATTTTTGTGCTAGAAAAATGTGTCTAAAGAAGAAGTTGCTTGTTTTTGTTCCAATTATCAGAAAAATTTTCAAAATTCTTAAAAAAATAAACTGGCAAAAAGTTACCGAAAATTGAATTTTCAAAATGAAAAAATTTCTGTAACTTTTTTAATTTTTGTGCTAGAAAAATGTGTCTAAAGAAGAAGTTGCTTGTTTTTGTCCCAATTATCAAAAAAATTTTTTAAATTCTTAAAAAAATAAACTGGCAAAAAGTTACCGAAAATTGAATTTTCAAAATGAAAAAATTTCTGTAACTTTTTTAATTTTGGTGCTAGAAAAATGTGTCTAAAGAAGAAGTTGCTTGTTTTTGTTCGAATTATCAGAAAAATTTTCAAAATTCTTAAAAAAATAAACTGGCAAAAAGTTACCGAAAATTGAATTTTCAAAATGAAAAAATTTCTGTAACTTTTTTAATTTTTGTGCTAGAAAAATGTGTCTAAAGAAAAAGTTGCTTGTTTTTGTTCCAATTATCAGAAAAATTTTCAAAATTCTTAAAAAAATAAACTGGCAAAAAGTTACCGAAAATTGAATTTTCAAAATGAAAAAATTTCTGTAACTTTTTTAATTTTTGTGCTAGAAAAATGCGTCTAAAGAAGAAGTTGATTGTTTTTGTTCTAACTATCAAAAATATTTTCAAAAGTCTTAAAAAAATAAACTGGCAAAAAGTTACCGAAAATTGAATTTTCAAAATGAACAAATTTCTGTAACTTTTTTAATTTTGGTGCTAGAAAAATGTGTCTAAAGAAGAAGTTGCTTGTTTTTGTTCGAATTATCAGAAAAATTTTCAAAATTTTTAAAAAAATAAACTGGCAAAAAGTTACCGAAAATTGAATTTTCAAAATGAAAAAATTTCTGTAACTTTTTTAATTTTTGTGCTAGAAAAATGTGTCTAAAGAAGAAGTTGCTTGTTTTTGTTCCAATTATCAGAAAAATTTTCAAAATTCTTAAAAAAATAAACTGGCAAAAAGTTACCGAAAATTGAATTTTCAAAATAAAAAAATTTCTGTAAATTTGGAAAAACCTCTGTAACTTTTTAAATTTTTGTGCTAGAAAAATGCGTCTAAAGAAGAAGTTGCTTGTTTTTGTTCCAATTATCAGAAAAATTTTCAAAATTCTTAAAAAAATAAACTGGCAAAAAGTTACCGAAAATTGAATTTTCAAAATAAAAAAATTTCTGTAAATTTAAAAAAACCTCTGTAACTTTTTAAATTTTTGTTCTAGAAAAATGTGTCTAAAGAAGAAGTTGCTTGTTTTTGTTCCAATTATCAAAAAAATTTTCAAAATTCTTAAAAAAATAAACTGGCAAAAAGTTACCGAAAATTGAATTTTCAAAATGAAAAAATTTCTGTAACTTTTTTAATTTTTGTGCTAGAAAAATGTGTCTAAAGAAGAAGTTGCTTGTTTTTGTTCGAATTATCAGAAAAATTTTCAAAATTTAAAAAAAAATAAACTGGCAAAAAGTTACCGAAAATTGAATTTTCAAAATGAAAAAATTTCTGTAACTTTTTTAATTTTTGTGCTAGAAAAATGCGTCTAAAGAAGAAGTTGCTTGTTTTTGTTCCAATTATCAGAAAAATTTTCAAAATTCTTAAAAAAATAAACTGGCAAAAAGTTACCGAAAATTGAAATTTCAAAATAAAAAAATTTCTGTAAATTTAAAAAAACCTCTGTAACTTTTTAAATTTTTGTGCTAGAAAAATGCATCTAAAGAAAAAGTTGCTTGTTTTTGTTCCAATTATCAGAAAATTTTTTTAAATTCTTAAAAAAATAAACTGGCAAAAAGTTACCGAAAATTGAATTTTCAAAATGAAAAAATTTCTGTAACTTTTTTAATTTTTGTGCTAGAAAAATGCGTCTAAAGAAGAAGTTGCTTGTTTTTGTTCCAATTATCAGAAAAATTTTCAAAATTCTTAAAAAAATAAACTGGAAAAAAAATTACCGAAAATTGAATTTTCAAAATGAACAAATTTCTGTAACTTTTTTAATTTTTGTGCTAGAAAAATGTGTCTAAAGAAGAAGTTGCTTCTTCTTGTTTCAATTATCAGAAAAATTTTCAAAATTCTTAAAAAAATAAACTGGCAAAAAGTTACCGAAAATTGAATTTTCAAAATGAAAAAATTTCTGTAACTTTTTTAATTTTTGTGCTAGAAAAATGTGTCTAAAGAAGAAGTTGCTTGTTTTTGTTCGAATTATCAGAAAAATTTTCAAAATTTTTAAAAAAATAAACTGGCAAAAAGTTACCGAAAGCTAAATTTTCAAAATGAAAAAATTTCTGTAACTTTTTTAATTTTTGTGCTAGAAAAAATGTGTCTAAAGAAGAAGTTGCTTGTTTTTGTTCCAATTATCAGAAAAATTTTCAAAATTCTTAAAAAAATAAACTGGCAAAAAGTTACCGAAAATTGAATTTTCAAAATGAAAAAATTTCTGTAACTTTTTTAATTTTTGTGCTAGAAAAATGCGTCTAAAGAAGAAGATGCTTGTTTTTATTCTAATTATCAGAAAAATTTTCAAAATTCTTAAAAAAATAAACTGGCAAAAAGTTACCGAAAATTGAATTTTCAAAATGAAAAAATTTCTGTAACTTTTTTAATTTTTGTGCTAGAAAAATGTGTCTAAAGAAGAAGTTGCTTGTTTTTGTTCGAATTATCAGAAAAATTTTCAAAATTCTTAAAAAAATAAACTGGCAAAAAGTTACCGAAAATTGAATTTTCAAAATGAAAAAATTTCTGTAAATTTTTTAATTTTTGTGCTAGAAAAATGTGTCTAAAGAAAAAGTTGCTTGTTTTTGTTCCAATTATCAGAAAAATTTTCAAAATACTTAAAAAAATAAACTGGCAAAAAGTTACCGAAAATTGAATTTTCAAAATAAAAAAATTTCTGTAAATTTGGAAAAACCTCTGTAACTTTTTAAATTTTTGTGCTAGAAAAATGCGTCTAAAGAAGAAGTTGCTTGTTTTTGTTCCAATTATCAGAAAAATTTTCAAAATTCTTAAAAAAATAAACTGGCAAAAAGTTACCGAAAATTGAAATTTCAAAATAAAAAAATTTCTGTAAATTTAAAAAAACCTCTGTAACTTTTTAAATTTTTGTGCTAGAAAAATGCGTCTAAAGAAGAAGTTGATTGTTTTTGTTCCAACTATCAAAAATATTTTCAAAAGTCTTAAAAAAATAAACTGGCAAAAAGTTACCGAAAATTGAATTTTCAAAATGAAAAAATTTCTGTAACTTTTTTAATTTTTGAGCTAGAAAAATGTGTCTAAAGAAGAAGTTGCTTGTTTTTGTTCGAATTATCAGAAAAATTTTAAAAAAAAATAAACTGGCAAAAAGTTACCGAAAATTGAATTTTCAAAATGAACAAATTTCTGTAACTTTTTAAATTTTTGTGCTAGAAAAATGCGTCTAAAAAAGAAGTTGCTTGTTTTTGTTCCAATTATCAGAAAAATTTTCAAAATTCTTAAAAAAATAAACTGGCAAAAAGTTACCGAAAATTGAATTTTCAAAATGAAAAAATTTCTGTAACTTTTTTAATTTTTGTGCTAGAAAAATGTGTCTAAAAAAGAAGTTGCTTGTTTTTGTTCCAATTATCAGAAAAATTTTGAAAATTCTTAAAAAAATAAACTGGCAAAAAGTTACCGAAAATTGAATTTTCAAAATGAAAAAATTTCTGTAACTTTTTTAATTTTAGTGCTAGAAAAATGCGTCTAAAGAAGAAGTTGATTGTTTTTGTTCCAACTATCAAAAATATTTTCAAAAGTCTTAAAAAAATAAACTGGCAAAAAGTTACCGAAAATTGAATTTTCAAAATGAAAAAATTTCTGTAACTTTTTTAATTTTAGTGCTAGAAAAATGTGTCTAAAAAAGAAGTTGCTTCTTTTTGTTCCAATTATCAGAAAAATTTTCAAAATTAAAAAAAAATAAACTGGCAAAAAGTTACCGAAAATTAAATTTTAAAAATGAAAAAATTTCTGTAAATTTTTTAATTTTTGTGCTAGAAAAATGTGTCTAAAGAAGAAGTTGCTTGTTTTTGTTCCAATTATCAGAAAAATTTTCAAAATTCTTAAAAAAATAAACTGGCAAAAAGTTACCGAAAATTGAATTTTCAAAATGAAAAAATTTCTGTAACTTTTTTAATTTTTGAGCTAGAAAAATGTGTCTAAAGAAGAAGTTGCTTGTTTTTGTTCGAATTATCAGAAAAATTTAAAAAAAAAATAAACTGGCAAAAAGTTACCGAAAATTGAACCTTCAAAATGAACAAATTTCTGTAACTTTTTAAATTTTTGGGCTAGAAAAATGCGTCTAAAAAAGAAGTTGCTTGTTTTTGTTCGAATTATCAGAAAAATTTTCAAAATTTAAAAAAAAAAAAATGGCAAAAAGTTACCGAAAATTGAATGTTCAAAATGAAAAAATTTCTGTAACTTTTTTAATTTTTGTGCTAGAAAAATGCGTCTAAAAAAGAAGTTGCTTGTTTTTGTTCCAATTATGAGAAAAATTTTCAAAATTCTTAAAAAAATAAACTGGCAAAAAGTTACCGAAAATTGAATTTTCAAAATGAAAAAATTTCTGTAAATTTGGAAAAACCTCTGTAACTTTTTTAATTTTTGTGCTAGAAAAATGTTGCTAAAGAAGAAGTTGCTTGTTTTTGTTCCAATTATCAGAAAAATTTTCAAAATTCTTAAAAAAATAAACTGGCAAAAAGTTACCGAATATTGAATTTTCAAAATGAAAAAATTTCTGTAACTTTTTTAATTTTTGTGCTAGAAAAATGCGTCTAAAGATGAAGTTGCTTGTTTTTGTTCCAATTATCAGAAAAATTTTTAAAATTCTTAAAAAAATAAACTGGCAAAAAGTTACCGAAAATTGAATTTTCAAAATAAAAAAATTTCTGTAAATTTGGAAAAACCTCTGTAACTTTTTTAATTTTTGTGCTAGAAAAATGCGTCTAAAGAAGAAGTTGCTTGTTTTTGTTCCAATTATCAGAAAAATTTTCAAAATTCTTAAAAAAATAAACTGGCAAAAAGTTACCGAAAATTGAATTTTCAAAATGAAAAAATTTCTGTAACTTTTTAATTTTTGTGCTAGAAAAATGTGTCTAAAGAAGAAGTTGCTTGTTTTTGTTTCAATTATCAGAAAAATTTTCAAAATTCTTAAAAAAATAAACTGGCAAAAAGTTACCAAAAATTGAATTTTCAAAATGAAAAAATTTCTGTAACTTTTTTAATTTTTGTGCTAGAAAAATGCGTCTAAAGAAGAAGTTGCTTGTTTTTGTTCCAATTATCAGAAAAATTTTCAAAATTCTTAAAAAAATAAACTGGCAAAAAGTTACCGAAAATTGAATTTTCAAAATGAAAAAATTTCTGTAACTTTTTAAATTTTTGTGCTAGAAAAATGCGTCTAAAAAAGAAGTTGCTTGTTTTTGTTCCAATTATCAGAAAAATTTTGAAAATTCTTAAAAAAATAAACTGGCAAAAAGTTACCGAAAATTGAATTTTCAAAATGAAAAAATTTCTGTAACTTTTTTAATTTTAGTGCTAGAAAAATGCGTCTAAAGAAGAAGTTGATTGTTTTTGTTCCAACTATCAAAAATATTTTCAAAAGTCTTAAAAAAATAAACTGGCAAAAAGTTACCGAAAATTGAATTTTCAAAATGAACAAATTTCTGTAACTTTTTTAATTTTGGTGCTAGAAAAATGTGTCTAAAGAAGAAGTTGCTTGTTTTTGTTCGAATTATCTGAAAAATTTTCAAAATTTTTAAAAAAATAAACTGGCAAAAAGTTACCGAAAATTGAATTTTCAAAATGAAAAAATTTCTGTAACTTTTTTAATTTTTGAGCTAGAAAAATGTGTCTAAAGAAGAAGTTGCTTGTTTTTGTTCGAATTATCAGAAAAATTTTTAAAAAAAATAAACTGGCAAAAAGTTACCGAAAATTGAATTTTCAAAATGAACAAATTTCTGTAACTTTTTAAATTTTTGTGCTAGAAAAATGCGTCTAAAGAAGAAGTTGCTTGTTTTTGTTCCAATTATCAGAAAAATTTTCAAAATTCTTAAAAAAATAAACTGGCAAAAAGTTACCGAAAATTGAATTTTCAAAATGGAAAAACCTCTGTAACTTTTTTAATTTTTGTGCTATATAAATAAATGTGTCTAAAGAAGAAGTTGCTTGTTTTTGTTCCAACTATCAAAAATATTTTCAAAAGTCTTAAAAAAATAAACTGGCAAAAAGTTACCGAAAATTGAATTTTCAAAATGAAAAAATTTCTGTAACTTTTTTAATTTTTGAGCTAGAAAAATGTGTCTAAAGAAGAAGTTGCTTGTTTTTGTTCGAATTATCAGAAAAATTTTTAAAAAAAATAAACTGGCAAAAAGTTACCGAAAATTGAATTTTCAAAATGGAAAAATTTCTGTAACTTTTTTAATTTTTGTGCTAGAAAAATGCGTCTAAAAAAGAAGTTGCTTGATTTTGTTCCAACTATCAAAAATATTTTCAAAAGTCTTAAAAAAATAAACTGGCAAAAAGTTACCGAAAATTGAATTTTCAAAATGGAAAAACCTCTGTAACTTTTTTAATTTTTGTGCTAGAAAAATGTGTCTAAAGAAGAAGTTGCTTGTTTTTGTTCCAATTATCAGAAAAATTTTCAAAATTCTTAAAAAAATAAACTGGCAAAAAGTTACCGAAAATTGAATTTTCAAAATGAAAAAATTTCTGTAACTTTTTTAATTTTAGTGCTAGAAAAATCTGTCTAAAGAAGAAGTTGCTTCTTTTTGTTCCAATTATCAGAAAAATTTTCAAAATTAAAAAAAAAATAAACTGGCAAAAAGTTACCGAAAATTGAATTTTCAAAATGAAAAAATTTCTGTAACTTTTTTAATTTTTGTGCTAGAAAAATGTGTCTAAAGAAGAAGTTGCTTGTTTTTGTTCCAATTATCAGAAAAATTTTCAAAATTCTTAAAAAAATAAACTGGCTAAAAGTTACCGAAAATTGAATTTTCAAATTGAAAAAATTTCTGTAAATTTGGAAAAACCTCTGTGACTTTTTAAATTTTTGTGCTAGAAAAATGCGTCTAAAGAAGAAATTGCTTGTTTTTGTTCCAATTATCTAAAAAATTTTCAAAATTCTTAAAAAAATAAACTGGCTAAAAGTTACCGAAAATTGAAATTTCAAAATAAAAAAATTTCTGTAAATTTGGAAAAACCTCTGTAACTTTTTAAATTTTTGTGCTAGAAAAATGCGTCTAAAGAAGAAGTTGCTTGTTTTTGTTCCAATTATCAGAAAAATTTTCAAAATTCTTAAAAAAATGAACTAGCAAAAAGTTACCGAACATTGAATTTTCAAAATGAAAAAATTTCTGTAACTTTTTTAATTTTTGTGCTAGAAAAATGCGTCTAAAGATGAAGTTGCTTGTTTTTGTTCCAATTATCAGAAAAATTTTCAAAATTTAAAAAAAAATAAACTGGCAAAAAGTGACCGAAAATTGAATTTTCATAATGAAAAAATTTCTTACAACTTTTTTAATTTTTGTGCTAGAAAAAAGCGTCTAAAGAAGAAGTTGCTTGTTTTTGTTCCAATTATCAGAAAAAGTTTCAAAATTTAAAAAAAAATAAACTGGCAAAAAGTTACCGAAAATTGAATTTTCAAAATGATAAAACTTCTATAACTTTTTTGATTTTTGTGCTAGAAAAATGCGTCTAAAGAAGAAGTTGCTTGTTTTTGTTCCAATTATCAGAAAAATTTTCAAAATTCTTAAAAAAATAAACTTGCAAAAAGTTACCGAAAATTGAATTTTCAAAATGAAAAAATTTCTGTAACTTTTTTAATTTTTGTGCTAGAAAAATGCGTCTAAAGAAGAAGTTGCTTGTTTTTGTTCCAATTATCAGAAAAATTTTCAAAATTCTTAAAAAAATAAACTGGCACAAAGTTACCGAAAATTGAAATTTCAAAATAAAAAAATTTCTGTAAATTTAAAAAAACCTCTGTAACTTTTTTAATTTTTGTGCTAGAAAAATGCGTCTAAAGAAAAAGTTGCTTGTTTTTGTTCCAATTATCAGAAAAATTTTCAAAATTCTTAAACAAATAAACTGGCAAAAAGTTACCGAAAATTGAAATTTCAAAATAAAAAAACTTCTGTAACTTTTTAAATTATTTGTGCTAGAAAAAAAATGCGTCTAAAGAAGATGTTGCTTGTTTTTGTTCCAATTATCAGAAAAAATTTTCAAAATTCTTAAAAAAAAACAATGGCAAAAAGTTACCGAAAATTGAAATTTCAAAATGAAAAAATTTCTGTAACTTTTTTAATTTTAGTGCTAGAAAAATGGGTCTAAAAAGAATTTGCTTGTTTTTGTTCCAATTATCAGAAAAATTTTCAAAATTCTTAAAAAAATGAACTGGCAAAAAGTTACCGAAAATTGAATTTTCAAAATGAAAAAATTTCTGTAACTTTTTAAATTTTTGTGCTAGAAAAATGCGTCTAAAAAAGAAGTTGCTTGTTTTTGTTCCAATTATCAGAAAAATTTTTAAAATTCTTAAAAAAATGAACTGGCAAAAAGTTACCGAAAATTGAATTTTCAAAATGAACAAATTTCTGTAACTTTTTTAATTTTGGTGCTAGAAAAATGTGTCTAAAGAAGAAGTTGCTTGTTTTTGTTCGAATTATCAGAAAAATTTTCAAAATTTTTAAAAAAATAAACTGGCAAAAAGTTACCGAAAATAAAATTTTAAAAATGAAAAAATTTCTGTAAATTTTTTATTTTTTGTGCTAGAAAAATGTGTCTAAAGAAAAAGTTGCTTGTTTTTGTTCCAATTATCAGAAAAATTTTCAAAATACTTAAAAAAATAAACTGGCAAAAAGTTACCGAAAATTGAATTTTCAAAATAAAAAAATTTCTGTAAATTTGGAAAAACCTCTGTAACTTTTTAAATTTTTGTGCTAGAAAAATGCGTCTAAAGAAGAAGTTGCTTGTTTTTGTTCCAATTATCAGAAAAATTTTCAAAATTTAAAAAAAAATGAACTGGCAAAAAGTGACCGAAAATTGAATTTTCAAAATGAAAAAATTTCTGTAACTTTTTTAATTTTTGTGCTAGAAAAAAGCGTCTAAAGAAGAAGTTGCTTGTTTTTGTTCCAATTATCAGAAAAATTTTCAAAATTTGAAAAAAAATAAACTGGCAAAAAGTTACCGAAAATTGAATTTTAAAAATGATAAAAACTCTATAACTTTGTATTTTTTAAATTTTTTTGCTAGAAAAATTAGTCTAATGAAGAAGAAGTTGCTTGTTTTTGTTCCAATTATCAGAAAAATTTTCAAAATTCTTAAAAAAATAAACTTGCAAAAAGTTACCGAAAATTGAATTTTCAAAATGAAAAAATTTCTGTAACTTTTTTAATTTTTGTGCTAGAAAAATGCGTCTAAAGAAGAAGTTGTTTGTTTTTGTTCCAATTATCAGAAAAATTTTCAAAATTCTTAAAAAAATAAACTGGCAAAAAGTTACCGAAAATTGAAATTTCAAAATAAAAAAATTTCTGTAAATTTAAAAAAACCTCTGTAACTTTTTAAATTTTTGTGCTAGAAAAATGCGTCTAAAGAAGAAGTTGCTTGTTTTTGTTCCAATTATCAGAAAAATTTTCAAAATTTATAAAAAATAAACTTGCAAAAAGTTACCGAAAATTGAATTTTCAAAATGATAAAATTTCTGTAACTTTTTAAATTTTTGTGCTAGAAAAATGCGTCTAAAGAAGATGTTGCTTGTTTTTGTTCCAATTATCAGAAAAATTTTCTAAATTCTTAAAAAAAAACAATGGCAAAAAGTTACCGAAAATTGAAATTTCAAAATGAAAAAATTTCTGTAACTTTTTTAATTTTAGTGCTAGAAAAATGGGTCTAAAAAGAATTTGCTTGTTTTTGTTCCAATTATCAGAAAAATTTTCAAAATTCTTAAAAAAATGAACTGGCAAAAAGTTACCGAAAATTGAATTTTCAAAATGAAAAAATTTCTGTAACTTTTTAAATTTTTGTGCTAGAAAAATGCGTCTAAAAAAGAAGTTGCTTGTTTTTGTTCCAATTATCAGAAAAATTTTCAAAATTCTTAAAAAAATGAACTGGCAAAAAGTTACCGAAAATTGAATTTTCAAAATGAAAAAATTTCTGTAACTTTTTTAATTTTTGTGCTAGAAAAATGCGTCTAAAGAAGAAGTTGCTTGTTTTTGTTCCAATTATCAGAAAAATTTTCAAAATTTAAAAAAAAATAAACTGGCAAAAAGTGACCGAAAATTGAATTTTCAAAATGAAAAAATTTCTGTAACTTTTTTAATTTTTGTGCTAGAAAAAAGCGTCTAAAGAAGAAGTTGCTTGTTTTTGTTCCAATTATCAGAAAAATTTTCAAAATTTGAAAAAAAATAAACTGGCAAAAAGTTACCGAAAATTGAATTTTCAAAATGATAAAACCTCTATAACTTTTTTGATTTTTGTGCTAGAAAAATGCGTCTAAAGAAGAAGTTGCTTGTTTTTGTTCCAATTATCAGAAAAATTTTCAAAATTCTTAAAAAAATAAACTTGCAAAAAGTTACCGAAAATTGAATTTTCAAAATGAAAAAATTTCTGTAACTTTTTTAATTTTTGTGCTAGAAAAATGCGTCTAAAGAAGAAGTTGTTTGTTTTTGTTCCAATTATCAGAAAAATTTTCAAAATTCTTAAAAAAATAAACTGGCAAAAAGTTACCGAAAATTGAAATTTCAAAATAAAAAAATTTCTGTAAATTTAAAAAAACCTCTGTAACTTTTTAAATTTTTGTGCTAGAAAAATGCGTCTAAAGAAGAAGTTGCTTGTTTTTGTTCCAATTATCAGAAAAATTTTCAAAATTTATAAAAAATAAACTTGCAAAAAGTTACCGAAAATTGAATTTTCAAAATGATAAAATTTCTGTAACTTTTTAAATTTTTGTGCTAGAAAAATGCGTCTAAAGAAGATGTTGCTTGTTTTTGTTCCAATTATCAGAAAAATTTTCTAAATTCTTAAAAAAAAACAATGGCAAAAAGTTACCGAAAATTGAAATTTCAAAATGAAAAAATTTCTGTACATTTGGAAAAAGCTCTGTAACTTTGTAAATTTTTGTGCTAGAAAAATGCGTCTAAAGAAGAAGTTGCATGTTTTTGTTCCAATTATCAAAAAAATTTTCAGAATTCTTAAAAAAATAAACTGTCAATAAGTTACCGAAAATTGAATTTTCAAAATGAAAAAATTTCTGTAACTTTTTTAATTTTTGTGCTAGAAAAATGCGTCTAAAGAAGAAGTTGCTTGTTTTTGTTCCAATTATCAGAAAATTTTTTTAAATTCTTAAAAAATAAACTGGCAAAAAGTTACCGAAAATTGAAATTTCAAAATGAAAAAATTTCTGTAAATTTGGAAAAAACTCTGTAACTTTTTTAATTTTTGTGCTAGAAAAGTGCGTCTAATGAAAAAGTTGCTTGTTTTTGTTCCAATTATCAGAAAATTTTCAAAATTCTTAAAAAAATAAACTAGCAAAAAGTTACCGAAAATTGAAATTTCAAAATGAAAAAATTTCTGTAAATTTGGAAAAAGCTCTGTAACTTTTTTAATTTTTGTGCTAGAAAAGTGCGTCTAAAGAAGATGTTGAAATTATAGTAAACAAAAATATAACGTAATTTAATGAAAAATTTCTTTTCAGCCTTCGATCAATTTACAGATGTTAAACGTAGAAGCGGAGCCTGATAACTTTTTCTGAGTTGGTTTTAGGAGATAAAAAGCAATATAAAACTGACCCTAAATACATACAATATACACGATTATTAAGGTGCTCAAATGATAAATATCATTTTACAATCAGTGAAAAATATACCGATTTCTGTCAGGTAAATTTATTTCAAAACATTTTATCGAATCAAAAATCTTAATTAGAAATATTTAATTTAAAATTGTTTTCTATGTTTATTATTAAACAAATAAATTATGATTAAAAATTATTTAAAATTATAATTTGAAGATGATTTAGCTGACAATGATATTATGATTCTTGATAATGGAGAACAAGTTTTTCTTTGGTTGGGAACTCGATTGACAGAAATGGAAATAAAATTGGCCTATAAATCATCTCACGTTTAGATTCAATATTTACGAGTAAATCAACCGGAGGAGACGAGAAAATTATTTCATTCTGCGAAGGGAAAAAAAATCTCGTCACTTTACAAAACGTTTTCACGGTTGGGTACAACACAAAAGAACACTAGAATAATTTTAAAGTCAACTTTATTTTTTCTATTTTTTTAACAATATTTTAAATTAGAATAATTTAATCGTTAAAAATTGTTGAATTATGCAAAAAAATTTAAAGACTAAAATTTTTTTAACACGTCAACTTATTTTATTAAAAATAGCGAAAATTTTTATTTCCAAAAAAAGAAACATTTATTTTTGTTCTGTGAGCGGAATATGTTATTTAAGAAAAAAAGAGAAATTGAAAAATAAATTTATATCTCGCGTTTATGACTCATTAAGAAAACATTAATAATTATGAATCTAAAAAAGTTTAATAACAAAATGAAAGAATTAAATTTTTCACTTGTATATACTATAGTTTGAAAAACAAGTGCCAATTTTTTTTATATCTTTTCAAATACCAAAAGTCGAATTAAAATTACGTAGCGAAACATAACCATCATCGTTCACAATGTAATTATTTCGTACTATAGTACAAATGTAAGAAATAAATTATTCAATAATTTAAATAATTTTTAAGTATCTCTGGTAAATTAAGTTCTTCTATGTCCTTCATTTTCATGTTTTTTAAAATAATCAATCGACAAATGCTTTGCAAAGTTGGTGCTGTAAAATTTATTTAAAAATTACTTTTTGTTTATTATTTTTCTTTGTTTTTACAATTATGTTAATTTTAAATTATTTAATATTTTTTACATACAATTTTATTTAAACAAAGAACAAACACAAATTTCTGATAAATTTACTCTACGTTGAAATTAAGTAATTATGAAAATTTAATTTTTTTTTAAATTGCAATTTTGAAATTTTATTACTATGTCCTAATTTTTTTGAATTTTCTTTTTATACACAAAAACGTATTAATATATTAAAATTTTTTTTTTTTAATTTGAAATGATTATTTTAATTTTACTTACTCTCATATTTTGTTATCGCTTCTATTTTCGTTGTCTTTCCATACAAATAAATAATCCCATATATTGGACCATTTTTGTATGGAATTTTTTCTACTTCATATAAGTATGAATTATTATTAACCATTATAATCATTTCCCCTTCTTCATCATTTTTGTTTGTCTTATATTTTATTCCAATTT
>JAVJHS010000705.1:2500-14000 GCA_032873175.1 Leptopilina drosophilae | reverse complement strand
TACAACTTTGCTGTGGACACCATTTCGCCAAACTCTATACTTTTCGAGTTTTTTTCAAAAAAAGTAATTTTTATTACATTCTCATCATATGAGAAAGTATTAGTTTTGTTCGAAAATTGACTTTTGCTAATTTTATGAAATCTTCACGTTTTGGGGTCCCCTGAACCCAAAAAACATGGTTTGGCGATGGTGTCTGTCTGTATGTCTGTCTGTCTGTCTGTAGACACAAAATGTTGTTCCCATGATAACTTTTGAAAATCTTATCGGATCGTCTTTAAATTTAACTCACTTAAAGTTGGTGTAAAAATGAAGGCTAAGTTCGTTAGCCAGACATTTTCGTCAAAAATTACAAAAGCTACAGTAATTTCAAAATTTTGAAAATTCAATTTTTTCAAATTTCATAATTTTTAACTTTATATTATTTTAGATTAGAAAAATACAAACAACTTTTCTCTACAACTTTTTTTGTCAAAAAGTCAAATTTCAGAGTTATAAGCTTTTAAATGGTCAAAAAAACTCAAAAATCTCAAAATAACGCAAAAAAACAACATTTTTTCAAAGAAATAAAAGTAAGTTCAACAATTTTCACATAATCTCACCCAAATACACCCAAGAAACATATTTATAGACATAAAACTGTCAATTTCTCGAAAAACCACTCTATATATATATATTTTATTATTTTTTTGACAAAAAATCGATTTTCCGAATCAATTATCTCCAAATTTATTACATATGGGTACTAGCTACCACAGACTTTTTTTCTCGTCTCATCGTCAGCTACAACTTTGCTGTGGACACCATTTCGCCAAACTCTATACTTTTCGAGTTTTTTTCAAAAAAAGTAATTTTTATTACATTCTCATCATATGAGAAAGTATTAGTTTTGTTCGAAAATTGACTTTTGCTAATTTTATGAAATCTTCACGTTTTGGGGTCCCCTGAACCCAAAAAACATGGTTTGGCGATGGTGTCTGTCTGTATGTCTGTCTGTCTGTCTGTAGACACAAAATGTTGTTCCCATGATAACTTTTGAAAATCTTATCGGATCGTCTTTAAATTTAACTCACTTAAAGTTGGTGTAAAAATGAAGGCTAAGTTCGTTAGCCAGACATTTTCGTCAAAAATTACAAAAGCTACAGTAATTTCAAAATTTTGAAAATTCAATTTTTTCAAATTTCATAATTTTTAACTTTATATTATTTTAGATTAGAAAAATACAAACAACTTTTCTCTACAACTTTTTTTGTCAAAAAGTCAAATTTCAGAGTTATAAGCTTTTAAATGGTCAAAAAAACTCAAAAATCTCAAAATAACGCAAAAAAACAACATTTTTTCAAAGAAATAAAAGTAAGTTCAACAATTTTCACATAATCTCACCCAAATACACCCAAGAAACATATTTATAGACATAAAACTGTCAATTTCTCGAAAAACCACTCTATATATATATATATATATATATATATATATATATTTTATTATTTTTTTGACAAAAAATCGATTTTCCGAATCAATTATCTCCAAATTTATTACATATGGGTACTAGCTACCAGAGACTTTTTTTCTCGTCTCATCGTCAGCTACAACTTTGCTGTGGACACCATTTCGCCAAACTCTATACTTTTCGAGTTTTTTTCAAAAAAAGTAATTTTTATTACATTCTCATCATATGAGAAAGTATTAGTTTTGTTCGAAAATTGACTTTTGCTAATTTTATGAAATCTTCACGTTTTGGGGTCCCCTGAACCCAAAAAACATGGTTTGGCGATGGTGTCTGTCTGTATGTCTGTCTGTCTGTCTGTAGACACAAAATGTTGTTCCCATGATAACTTTTGAAAATCTTATCGGATCGTCTTTAAATTTAACTCACTTAAAGTTGGTGTAAAAATGAAGGCTAAGTTCGTTAGCCAGACATTTTCGTCAAAAATTACAAAAGCTACAGTAATTTCAAAATTTTGAAAATTCAATTTTTTCAAATTTCATAATTTTTAACTTTATATTATTTTAGATTAGAAAAATACAAACAACTTTTCTCTACAACTTTTTTTGTCAAAAAGTCAAATTTCAGAGTTATAAGCTTTTAAATGGTCAAAAAAACTCAAAAATCTCAAAATAACGCAAAAAAACAACATTTTTTCAAAGAAATAAAAGTAAGTTCAACAATTTTCACATAATCTCACCCAAATACACCCAAGAAACATATTTATAGACATAAAACTGTCAATTTCTCGAAAAACCACTCTATATATATATATATATATATATATATTTTATTATTTTTTTGACAAAAAATCGATTTTCCGAATCAATTATCTCCAAATTTATTACATATGGGTACTAGCTACCAGAGACTTTTTTTCTCGTCTCATCGTCAGCTACAACTTTGCTGTGGACACCATTTCGCCAAACTCTATACTTTTCGAGTTTTTTTCAAAAAAAGTAATTTTTATTACATTCTCATCATATGAGAAAGTATTAGTTTTGTTCGAAAATTGACTTTTGCTAATTTTATGAAATCTTCACGTTTTGGGGTCCCCTGAACCCAAAAAACATGGTTTGGCGATGGTGTCTGTCTGTATGTCTGTCTGTCTGTCTGTAGACACAAAATGTTGTTCCCATGATAACTTTTGAAAATCTTATCGGATCGTCTTTAAATTTAACTCACTTAAAGTTGGTGTAAAAATGAAGGCTAAGTTCGTTAGCCAGACATTTTCGTCAAAAATTACAAAAGCTACAGTAATTTCAAAATTTTGAAAATTCAATTTTTTCAAATTTCATAATTTTTAACTTTATATTATTTTAGATTAGAAAAATACAAACAACTTTTCTCTACAACTTTTTTTGTCAAAAAGTCAAATTTCAGAGTTATAAGCTTTTAAATGGTCAAAAAAACTCAAAAATCTCAAAATAACGCAAAAAAACAACATTTTTTCAAAGAAATAAAAGTAAGTTCAACAATTTTCACATAATCTCACCCAAATACACCCAAGAAACATATTTATAGACATAAAACTGTCAATTTCTCGAAAAACCACTCTATATATATATATATATATATTTTATTATTTTTTTGACAAAAAATCGATTTTCCGAATCAATTATCTCCAAATTTATTACATATGGGTACTAGCTACCAGAGACTTTTTTTCTCGTCTCATCGTCAGCTACAACTTTGCTGTGGACACCATTTCGCCAAACTCTATACTTTTCGAGTTTTTTTCAAAAAAAGTAATTTTTATTACATTCTCATCATATGAGAAAGTATTAGTTTTGTTCGAAAATTGACTTTTGCTAATTTTATGAAATCTTCACGTTTTGGGGTCCCCTGAACCCAAAAAACATGGTTTGGCGATGGTGTCTGTCTGTATGTCTGTCTGTCTGTCTGTAGACACAAAATGTTGTTCCCATGATAACTTTTGAAAATCTTATCGGATCGTCTTTAAATTTAACTCACTTAAAGTTGGTGTAAAAATGAAGGCTAAGTTCGTTAGCCAGACATTTTCGTCAAAAATTACAAAAGCTACAGTAATTTCAAAATTTTGAAAATTCAATTTTTTCAAATTTCATAATTTTTAACTTTATATTATTTTAGATTAGAAAAATACAAACAACTTTTCTCTACAACTTTTTTTGTCAAAAAGTCAAATTTCAGAGTTATAAGCTTTTAAATGGTCAAAAAAACTCAAAAATCTCAAAATAACGCAAAAAAACAACATTTTTTCAAAGAAATAAAAGTAAGTTCAACAATTTTCACATAATCTCACCCAAATACACCCAAGAAACATATTTATAGACATAAAACTGTCAATTTCTCGAAAAACCACTCTATATATATATATATATTTTATTATTTTTTTGACAAAAAATCGATTTTCCGAATCAATTATCTCCAAATTTATTACATATGGGTACTAGCTACCACAGACTTTTTTTCTCGTCTCATCGTCAGCTACAACTTTGCTGTGGACACCATTTCGCCAAACTCTATACTTTTCGAGTTTTTTTTCAAAAAAAGTAATTTTTATTACATTCTCATCATATGAGAAAGTATTAGTTTTGTTCGAAAATTGACTTTTGCTAATTTTATGAAATCTTCACGTTTTGGGGTCCCCTGAACCCAAAAAACATGGTTTGGCGATGGTGTCTGTCTGTATGTCTGTCTGTCTGTCTGTAGACACAAAATGTTGTTCCCATGATAACTTTTGAAAATCTTATCGGATCGTCTTTAAATTTAACTCACTTAAAGTTGGTGTAAAAATGAAGGCTAAGTTCGTTAGCCAGACATTTTCGTCAAAAATTACAAAAGCTACAGTAATTTCAAAATTTTGAAAATTCAATTTTTTCAAATTTCATAATTTTTAACTTTATATTATTTTAGATTAGAAAAATACAAACAACTTTTCTCTACAACTTTTTTTGTCAAAAAGTCAAATTTCAGAGTTATAAGCTTTTAAATGGTCAAAAAAACTCAAAAATCTCAAAATAACGCAAAAAAACAACATTTTTTCAAAGAAATAAAAGTAAGTTCAACAATTTTCACATAATCTCACCCAAATACACCCAAGAAACATATTTATAGACATAAAACTGTCAATTTCTCGAAAAACCACTCTATATATATATATATATTTTATTATTTTTTTGACAAAAAATCGATTTTCCGAATCAATTATCTCCAAATTTATTACATATGGGTACTAGCTACCACAGACTTTTTTTCTCGTCTCATCGTCAGCTACAACTTTGCTGTGGACACCATTTCGCCAAACTCTATACTTTTCGAGTTTTTTTCAAAAAAAGTAATTTTTATTACATTCTCATCATATGAGAAAGTATTAGTTTTGTTCGAAAATTGACTTTTGCTAATTTTATGAAATCTTCACGTTTTGGGGTCCCCTGAACCCAAAAAACATGGTTTGGCGATGGTGTCTGTCTGTATGTCTGTCTGTCTGTCTGTCTGTAGACACAAAATGTTGTTCCCATGATAACTTTTGAAAATCTTATCGGATCGTCTTTAAATTTAACTCACTTAAAGTTGGTGTAAAAATGAAGGCTAAGTTCGTTAGCCAGACATTTTCGTCAAAAATTACAAAAGCTACAGTAATTTCAAAATTTTGAAAATTCAATTTTTTCAAATTTCATAATTTTTAACTTTATATTATTTTAGATTAGAAAAATACAAACAACTTTTCTCTACAACTTTTTTTGTCAAAAAGTCAAATTTCAGAGTTATAAGCTTTTAAATGGTCAAAAAAACTCAAAAATCTCAAAATAACGCAAAAAAACAACATTTTTTCAAAGAAATAAAAGTAAGTTCAACAATTTTCACATAATCTCACCCAAATACACCCAAGAAACATATTTATAGACATAAAACTGTCAATTTCTCGAAAAACCACTCTATATATATATATATATATATTTTATTATTTTTTTGACAAAAAATCGATTTTCCGAATCAATTATCTCCAAATTTATTACATATGGGTACTAGCTACCAGAGACTTTTTTTCTCGTCTCATCGTCAGCTACAACTTTGCTGTGGACACCATTTCGCCAAACTCTATACTTTTCGAGTTTTTTTCAAAAAAAGTAATTTTTATTACATTCTCATCATATGAGAAAGTATTAGTTTTGTTCGAAAATTGACTTTTGCTAATTTTATGAAATCTTCACGTTTTGGGGTCCCCTGAACCCAAAAAACATGGTTTGGCGATGGTGTCTGTCTGTATGTCTGTCTGTCTGTCTGTCTGTAGACACAAAATGTTGTTCCCATGATAACTTTTGAAAATCTTATCGGATCGTCTTTAAATTTAACTCACTTAAAGTTGGTGTAAAAATGAAGGCTAAGTTCGTTAGCCAGACATTTTCGTCAAAAATTACAAAAGCTACAGTAATTTCAAAATTTTGAAAATTCAATTTTTTCAAATTTCATAATTTTTAACTTTATATTATTTTAGATTAGAAAAATACAAACAACTTTTCTCTACAACTTTTTTTGTCAAAAAGTCAAATTTCAGAGTTATAAGCTTTTAAATGGTCAAAAAAACTCAAAAATCTCAAAATAACGCAAAAAAACAACATTTTTTCAAAGAAATAAAAGTAAGTTCAACAATTTTCACATAATCTCACCCAAATACACCCAAGAAACATATTTATAGACATAAAACTGTCAATTTCTCGAAAAACCACTCTATATATATATATATATTTTATTATTTTTTTGACAAAAAATCGATTTTCCGAATCAATTATCTCCAAATTTATTACATATGGGTACTAGCTACCACAGACTTTTTTTCTCGTCTCATCGTCAGCTACAACTTTGCTGTGGACACCATTTCGCCAAACTCTATACTTTTCGAGTTTTTTTCAAAAAAAGTAATTTTTATTACATTCTCATCATATGAGAAAGTATTAGTTTTGTTCGAAAATTGACTTTTGCTAATTTTATGAAATCTTCACGTTTTGGGGTCCCCTGAACCCAAAAAACATGGTTTGGCGATGGTGTCTGTCTGTATGTCTGTCTGTCTGTCTGTAGACACAAAATGTTGTTCCCATGATAACTTTTGAAAATCTTATCGGATCGTCTTTAAATTTAACTCACTTAAAGTTGGTGTAAAAATGAAGGCTAAGTTCGTTAGCCAGACATTTTCGTCAAAAATTACAAAAGCTACAGTAATTTCAAAATTTTGAAAATTCAATTTTTTCAAATTTCATAATTTTTAACTTTATATTATTTTAGATTAGAAAAATACAAACAACTTTTCTCTACAACTTTTTTTGTCAAAAAGTCAAATTTCAGAGTTATAAGCTTTTAAATGGTCAAAAAAACTCAAAAATCTCAAAATAACGCAAAAAAACAACATTTTTTCAAAGAAATAAAAGTAAGTTCAACAATTTTCACATAATCTCACCCAAATACACCCAAGAAACATATTTATAGACATAAAACTGTCAATTTCTCGAAAAACCACTCTATATATATATATATTTTATTATTTTTTTGACAAAAAATCGATTTTCCGAATCAATTATCTCCAAATTTATTACATATGGGTACTAGCTACCACAGACTTTTTTTCTCGTCTCATCGTCAGCTACAACTTTGCTGTGGACACCATTTCGCCAAACTCTATACTTTTCGAGTTTTTTTCAAAAAAAGTAATTTTTATTACATTCTCATCATATGAGAAAGTATTAGTTTTGTTCGAAAATTGACTTTTGCTAATTTTATGAAATCTTCACGTTTTGGGGTCCCCTGAACCCAAAAAACATGGTTTGGCGATGGTGTCTGTTTGTATGTCTGTCTGTCTGTCTGTAGACACAAAATGTTGTTCCCATGATAACTTTTGAAAATCTTATCGGATCGTCTTTAAATTTAACTCACTTAAAGTTGGTGAAAAAATGAAGGCTAAGTTCGTTAGCCAGACATTTTCGTCAAAAATTACAAAAGCTACAGTAATTTCAAAATTTTGAAAATTCAATTTTTTCAAATTTCATAATTTTTAACTTTATATTATTTTAGATTAGAAAAATACAAACAACTTTTCTCTACAACTTTTTTTGTCAAAAAGTCAAATTTCAGAGTTATAAGCTTTTAAATGGTCAAAAAAACTCAAAAATCTCAAAATAACGCAAAAAAACAACATTTTTTCAAAGAAATAAAAGTAAGTTCAACAATTTTCACATAATCTCACCCAAATACACCCAAGAAACATATTTATAGACATAAAACTGTCAATTTCTCGAAAAACCACTCTATATATATATATATATATATTTTATTATTTTTTTGACAAAAAATCGATTTTCCGAATCAATTATCTCCAAATTTATTACATATGGGTACTAGCTACCACAGACTTTTTTTCTCGTCTCATCGTCAGCTACAACTTTGCTGTGGACACCATTTCGCCAAACTCTATACTTTTCGAGTTTTTTTCAAAAAAAGTAATTTTTATTACATTCTCATCATATGAGAAAGTATTAGTTTTGTTCGAAAATTGACTTTTGCTAATTTTATGAAATCTTCACGTTTTGGGGTCCCCTGAACCCAAAAAACATGGTTTGGCGATGGTGTCTGTCTGTATGTCTGTCTGTCTGTCTGTAGACACAAAATGTTGTTCCCATGATAACTTTTGAAAATCTTATCGGATCGTCTTTAAATTTAACTCACTTAAAGTTGGTGTAAAAATGAAGGCTAAGTTCGTTAGCCAGACATTTTCGTCAAAAATTACAAAAGCTACAGTAATTTCAAAATTTTGAAAATTCAATTTTTTCAAATTTCATAATTTTTAACTTTATATTATTTTAGATTAGAAAAATACAAACAACTTTTCTCTACAACTTTTTTTGTCAAAAAGTCAAATTTCAGAGTTATAAGCTTTTAAATGGTCAAAAAAACTCAAAAATCTCAAAATAACGCAAAAAAACAACATTTTTTCAAAGAAATAAAAGTAAGTTCAACAATTTTCACATAATCTCACCCAAATACACCCAAGAAACATATTTATAGACATAAAACTGTCAATTTCTCGAAAAACCACTCTATATATATATATATTTTATTATTTTTTTGACAAAAAATCGATTTTCCGAATCAATTATCTCCAAATTTATTACATATGGGTACTAGCTACCACAGACTTTTTTTCTCGTCTCATCGTCAGCTACAACTTTGCTGTGGACACCATTTCGCCAAACTCTATACTTTTCGAGTTTTTTTCAAAAAAAGTAATTTTTATTACATTCTCATCATATGAGAAAGTATTAGTTTTGTTCGAAAATTGACTTTTGCTAATTTTATGAAATCTTCACGTTTTGGGGTCCCCTGAACCCAAAAAACATGGTTTGGCGATGGTGTCTGTCTGTATGTCTGTCTGTCTGTAGACACAAAATGTTGTTCCCATGATAACTTTTGAAAATCTTATCGGATCGTCTTTAAATTTAACTCACTTAAAGTTGGTGTAAAAATGAAGGCTAAGTTCGTTAGCCAGACATTTTCGTCAAAAATTACAAAAGCTACAGTAATTTCAAAATTTTGAAAATTCAATTTTTTCAAATTTCATAATTTTTAACTTTATATTATTTTAGATTAGAAAAATACAAACAACTTTTCTCTACAACTTTTTTTGTCAAAAAGTCAAATTTCAGAGTTATAAGCTTTTAAATGGTCAAAAAAACTCAAAAATCTCAAAATAACGCACAAAAACAAACATTTTTTCAAAGAAATAAAAGTAAGTTCAACAATTTTCACATAATCTCACCCAAATACACCCAAGAAACATATTTATAGACATAAAACTGTCAATTTCTCGAAAAACCACTCTATATATATATATATATATTTTATTATTTTTTTGACAAAAAATCGATTTTCCGAATCAATTATCTCCAAATTTATTACATATGGGTACTAGCTACCACAGACTTTTTTTCTCGTCTCATCGTCAGCTACAACTTTGCTGTGGACACCATTTCGCCAAACTCTATACTTTTCGAGTTTTTTTCAAAAAAAGTAATTTTTATTACATTCTCATCATATGAGAAAGTATTAGTTTTGTTCGAAAATTGACTTTTGCTAATTTTATGAAATCTTCACGTTTTGGGGTCCCCTGAACCCAAAAAACATGGTTTGGCGATGGTGTCTGTCTGTATGTCTGTCTGTCTGTAGACACAAAATGTTGTTCCCATGATAACTTTTGAAAATCTTATCGGATCGTCTTTAAATTTAACTCACTTAAAGTTGGTGTAAAAATGAAGGCTAAGTTCGTTAGCCAGACATTTTCGTCAAAAATTACAAAAGCTACAGTAATTTCAAAATTTTGAAAATTCAATTTTTTCAAATTTCATAATTTTTAACTTTATATTATTTTAGATTAGAAAAATACAAACAACTTTTCTCTACAACTTTTTTTGTCAAAAAGTCAAATTTCAGAGTTATAAGCTTTTAAATGGTCAAAAAAACTCAAAAATCTCAAAATAACGCAAAAAAACAACATTTTTTCAAAGAAATAAAAGTAAGTTCAACAATTTTCACATAATCTCACCCAAATACACCCAAGAAACATATTTATAGACATAAAACTGTCAATTTCTCGAAAAACCACTCTATATATATATATATATATATATATATTTTATTATTTTTTTGACAAAAAATCGATTTTCCGAATCAATTATCTCCAAATTTATTACATATGGGTACTAGCTACCACAGACTTTTTTTCTCGTCTCATCGTCAGCTACAACTTTGCTGTGGACACCATTTCGCCAAACTCTATACTTTTCGAGTTTTTTTCAAAAAAAGTAATTTTTATTACATTCTCATCATATGAGAAAGTATTAGTTTTGTTCGAAAATTGACTTTTGCTAATTTTATGAAATCTTCACGTTTTGGGGTCCCCTGAACCCAAAAAACATGGTTTGGCGATGGTGTCTGTCTGTATGTCTGTCTGTCTGTCTGTAGACACAAAATGTTGTTCCCATGATAACTTTTGAAAATCTTATCGGATCGTCTTTAAATTTAACTCACTTAAAGTTGGTGTAAAAATGAAGGCTAAGTTCGTTAGCCAGACATTTTCGTCAAAAATTACAAAAGCTACAGTAATTTCAAAATTTTGAAAATTCAATTTTTTCAAATTTCATAATTTTTAACTTTATATTATTTTAGATTAGAAAAATACAAACAACTTTTCTCTACAACTTTTTTTGTCAAAAAGTCAAATTTCAGAGTTATAAGCTTTTAAATGGTCAAAAAAAACTCAAAAATCTCAAAATAACGCAAAAAAACAACATTTTTTCAAAGAAATAAAAGTAAGTTCAACAATTTTCACATAATCTCACCCAAATACACCCAAGAAACATATTTATAGACATAAAACTGTCAATTTCTCGAAAAACCACTCTATATATATATATATATATATATATATTTTATTATTTTTTTGACAAAAAATCGATTTTCCGAATCAATTATCTCCAAATTTATTACATATGGGTACTAGCTACCACAGACTTTTTTTCTCGTCTCATCGTCAGCTACAACTTTGCTGTGGACACCATTTCGCCAAACTCTATACTTTTCGAGTTTTTTTCAAAAAAAGTAATTTTTATTACATTCTCATCATATGAGAAAGTATTAGTTTTGTTCGAAAATTGACTTTTGCTAATTTTATGAAATCTTCACGTTTTGGGGTCCCCTGAACCCAAAAAACATGGTTTGGCGATGGTGTCTGTCTGTATGTCTGTCTGTCTGTAGACACAAAATGTTGTTCCCATGATAACTTTTGAAAATCTTATCGGATCGTCTTTAAATTTAACTCACTTAAAGTTGGTGTAAAAATGAAGGCTAAGTTCGTTAGCCAGACATTTTCGTCAAAAATTACAAAAGCTACAGTAATTTCAAAATTTTGAAAATTCAATTTTTTCAAATTTCATAATTTTTAACTTTATATTATTTTAGATTAGAAAAATACAAACAACTTTTCTCTAC
>JAVJHS010000704.1:0-14000 GCA_032873175.1 Leptopilina drosophilae | reverse complement strand
TTTGAAAATTCAAGTTTCGGTAACTTTTTGCCAGTTTATTTTTTTAAGAATTTTGAAAATTTTTCTGATTTTTGGAACAAAAACAAGCAACTTCTTCTTTAGACGCATTTTTCTAGCACTAAAATTAAAAAAGTTACAGAGGTTCTTCCAAATTTTCAGAAATTTTTTCATTTTGAAAATTCAATTTTCGGTAACTTTTTGCCAGTTTTTTTTTTTAAGAATTTTGAAAATTTTTCTGATATTTGGAACAAAAATGAGCAACTTTTTCTTTAGACGCTTTTTTCTAGCACAAAAATTAAAAAAGTTACAGAGGTTTTTCCAAATTTTCAGCAATTTTTTCATTTTGAAAATTCAAGTTTCGGTAACTTTTTGCCACTTTATTTTTTTAAGAATTTTGAAAATTTTTCTGATATTTGGAACAAAAACAAGCAACTTCTTCTTTAGACGCATTTTTCTAGCACTAAAATTAAAAAAGTTACAGAGGTTTTTCCAAATTTTCAGAAATTTTTTCATTTTGAAAATTCCATTTTTCGGTAACTTTTTGCCAGTTTATTTTTTTAAGAATTTTGAAAATTTTTCTGATATTTGGAACAAAAATGAGCAACTTTTTCTTTAGACGCTTTTTTCTAGCACAAAAATTAAAAAAGTTACAGAGGTTTTTCCAAATTTTCAGAAATTTTTTCTTTTTGAAAATTCAATTTTCGGTAACTTTTTGCCAGTTTTTTTTTTAAGAATTTTGAAAATTTTTCTGATATTTGGAACAAAAATGAGCAACTTTTTCTTTAGACGCTTTTTTCTAGCACAAAAATTAAAAAAGTTACAGAGGTTTTTCCAAATTTTCAGAAATTTTTTCATTTTGAAAATTCAATTTTCGGTAACTTTTTGCCAGTTTATTTTTTTAAGAATTTTAAAAATTTTTCTGATATTTGGAACAAAAATGAGCAACTTTTTCTTTAGACGCTTTTTTCTAGCACAAAAATTAAAAAAGTTACAGAGGTTTTTCCAAATTTTCAGAAATTTTTTCATTTTGAAAATTCAATTTTCGGTAACTTTTTGCCAGTTTATTTTTTTAAGAATTTTTAAAATTTTTCTGATATTTGGAACAAAAACAAGCAACTTTTTCTTTAGACGCTTTTTTCTAGCACAAAAATTAAAAAAGTTACAGAGGTTTTTCCAAATTTTCAGCAATTTTTTCATTTTGAAAATTTAAGTTTCGGTAACTTTTTGCCAGTTTATTTTTTTAAGAATTTTGAAAATTTTTCTGATATTTGGAACAAAAATGAGCAACCTTTTTTTTTAGACGCTTTTTTCTAGCACAAAAATTAAAAAAGTTACAGAGGTTTTTCCAAATTTTCAGAAATTTTTTCATTTTGAAAATTCAATTTTCGGTAACTTTTTGCCAGTTTATTTTTTTAAGAATTTTGAAAATTTTTCTGATATTTGGAACAAAAACGAGCAACTTTTTCTTTAGACGCTTTTTTATAGCACAAAAATTAAAAAAGTTACAGAGGTTTTTCCAAATTTTCAGCAATTTTTTCATTTTGAAAATTCAATTTTCGGTAACTTTTTGCCAGTTTATTTTTTTAAGAATTTTGAAAATTTTTCTGATTTTTGGAACAAAAACAAGCAACTTCTTCTTTAGACGCATTTTTCTAGCACTAAAATTAAAAAAGTTACAGAGGTTCTTCCAAATTTTCAGAAATTTTTTCATTTTGAAAATTTAAGTTTCGGTAACTTTTTGCCAGTTTATTTTTTTAAGAATTTTGAAAATTTTTCTGATATTTGGAACAAAAATGAGCAACCTTTTTTTTTAGACGCTTTTTTCTAGCACAAAAATTAAAAAAGTTACAGAGGTTTTTCCAAATTTTCAGAAATTTTTTCATTTTGAAAATTCAATTTTCGGTAACTTTTTGCCAGTTTATTTTTTTAAGAATTTTGAAAATTTTTCTGATATTTGGAACAAAAATGAGCAACTTTTTCTTTAGACGCTTTTTTCTAGCACAAAAATTAAAAAAGGTACAGAGGTTTTTCCAAATTTTCAGAAATTTTTTCATTTTGAAAATTTAAGTTTCGGTAACTTTTTGCCACTTTATTTTTTTAAGAATTTTGAAAATTTTTTTCTGATATTTGGAACAAAAACAAGCAACTTCTTCTTTAGACGCATTTTTCTAGCACAAAAATTTAAAAAGTTACAGAGGTTTTTCCAAATTTTCAGAAATTTTTTCTTTTTGAAAATTCAATTTTCGGTAACTTTTTGCCAGTTTTTTTTTTTAAGAATTTTGAAAATTTTTCTGATATTTGGAACAAAAATGAGCAACTTTTTCTTTAGACGCTTTTTTCTAGCACAAAAATTAAAAAAGTTACAGAGGTTTTTCCAAATTTTCAGAAATTTTTTCATTTTGAAAATTCAAGTTTCGGTAACTTTTTGCCACTTTATTTTTTTAAGAATTTTGAAAATTTTTCTGATATTTGGAACAAAAACAAGCAACTTCTTCTTTAGACGCATTTTTCTAGCACAAAAATTAAAAAAGTTACAGAGGTTTTTCCAAATTTTCAGAAATTTTTTCTTTTTGAAAATTCAAGTTTCGGTAACTTTTTTTGCCAGTTTTTTTTTTTTTTTAAGAATTTTGAAAATTTTTCTGATATTTGGAACAAAAACAAGCAACTTCTTCTTTAGACGCATTTTTCTAGCACAAAAATTTAAAAAGTTACAGAGGTTTTTCCAAATTTTCAGAAATTTTTTCTTTTTGAAAATTCAATTTTCGGTAACTTTTTGCCAGTTTTTTTTTTTAAGAATTTTGAAAATTTTTCTGATATTTGGAACAAAAATGAGCAACTTTTTCTTTAGACGCTTTTTTCTAGCACAAAAATTAAAAAAGTTACAGAGGTTTTTCCAAATTTTCAGAAATTTTTTCATTTTGAAAATTCAATTTTCGGTAACTTTTTGCCAGTTTATTTTTTTAAGAATTTTGAAAATTTTTCTGATTTTTGGAACAAAAACAAGCAACTTCTTCTTTAGACGCATTTTTCTAGCACTAAAATTAAAAAAGTTACAGAGGTTCTTCCAAATTTTCAGAAATTTTTTCATTTTGAAAATTCAATTTTCGGTAACTTTTTGCCAGTTTTTTTTTTTAAGAATTTTGAAAATTTTTCTGATATTTGGAACAAAAATGAGCAACTTTTTCTTTAGACGCTTTTTTCTAGCACAAAAATTAAAAAAGTTACAGAGGTTTTTCCAAATTTTCAGAAATTTTTTCATTTTGAAAATTCAATTTTCGGTAACTTTTTGCCAGTTTATTTTTTTAAGAATTTTGAAAATTTTTCTGATATTTGGAACAAAAATGAGCAACTTTTTCTTTAGACGCTTTTTTCTAGCACAAAAATTAAAAAAGTTACAGAGGTTTTTCCAAATTTTCAGAAATTTTTTCATTTTGAAAATTCAATTTTCGGTAACTTTTTGCCAGTTTATTTTTTTAAGAATTTTGAAAATTTTTCTGATATTTGGAACAAAAACAAGCAACTTCTTCTTTAGACGCATTTTTCTAGCACTAAAATTAAAAAAGTTACAGAGGTTTTTCCAAATTTTCAGAAATTTTTTCATTTTGAAAATTCAAGTTTCGGTAACTTTTTGCCAGTTTATTTTTTTAAGAATTTTGAAAATTTTTCTGATATTTGGAACAAAAACAAGCAACTTTTTCTTTAGACGCTTTTTTCTAGCACAAAAATTAAAAAAGTTACAGAGGTTTTTCCAAATTTTCAGAAATTTTTTCATTTTGAAAATTCAATTTTCGGTAACTTTTTGCCAGTTTATTTTTTTAAGAATTTTGAAAATTTTTCTGATTTTTGGAACAAAAACAAGCAACTTCTTCTTTAGACGCATTTTTCTAGCACAAAAATTTAAAAAGTTACAGAGGTTTTTCCAAATTTTCAGAAATTTTTTCATTTTGAAAATTCAATTTTCGGTAACTTTTTGCCAGTTTATTTTTTTAAGAATTTTGAAAATTTTTCTGATTTTTGGAACAAAAACAAGCAACTTCTTCTTTAGACGCATTTTTCTAGCACTAAAATTAAAAAAGTTACAGAGGTTTTTCCAAATTTTCAGAAATTTTTTTATTTTGAAAATTCAATTTTCGGTAACTTTTGCCAGTTTATTTTTTTAAGAATTTTGAAAAGTTTTTTTGATTTTTGGAACAAAAACAAGCAACTTCTTCTTTAGACGCATTTTTCTAGCACTAAAATTAAAAAAGTTACAGAGGTTCTTCCAAATTTTCAGAAATTTTTTCATTTTGAAAATTTAAGTTTCGGTAACTTTTTGCCAGTTTATTTTTTTAAGAATTTTGAAAATTTTTCTGATATTTGGAACAAAAATGAGCAACCTTTTTTTTTAGACGCTTTTTTCTAGCACAAAAATTAAAAAAGTTACAGAGGTTTTTCCAAATTTTCAGAAATTTTTTCATTTTGAAAATTCAATTTTCGGTAACTTTTTGCCAGTTTATTTTTTTAAGAATTTTGAAAATTTTTCTGATATTTGGAACAAAAACGAGCAACTTTTTCTTTAGACGCTTTTTTCTAGCACAAAAATTAAAAAAGTTACAGAGGTTTTTCCAAATTTTCAGAAATTTTTTCATTTTGAAAATTCAATTTTCGGTAACTTTTTGCCAGTTTATTTTTTTAAGAATTTTGAAAATTTTTCTGATATTTGGAACAAAAACAAGCAACTTCTTCTTTAGACGCATTTTTCTAGCACAAAAATTAAAAAAGTTACAGAGGTTTTTCCAAATTTTCAGAAATTTTTTCATTTTGAAAATTTAAGTTTCGGTAACTTTTTGCCAGTTTATTTTTTTAAGAATTTTGAAAATTTTTCTGATATTTGGAACAAAAATGAGCAACTTTTTCTTTAGACGCTTTTTTCTAGCACAAAAATTAAAAAAGTTACAGAGGTTTTTCCAAATTTTCAGAAATTTTTTCATTTTGAAAATTCAATTTTCGGTAACTTTTTGCCAGTTTATTTTTTTAAGAATTTTGAAAATTTTTCTGATATTTGGAACAAAAATGAGCAACCTTTTTTTTAGACGCTTTTTTCTAGCACAAAAATTAAAAAAGTTACAGAGGTTTTTCCAAATTTTCAGAAATTTTTTCATTTTGAAAATTCAATTTTCGGTAACTTTTTGCCAGTTTATTTTTTTAAGAATTTTGAAAATTTTTCTGATATTTGGAACAAAAACGAGCAACTTTTTCTTTAGACGCTTTTTTCTAGCACAAAAATTAAAAAAGTTAGAGAGGTTTTTCCAAATTTTCAGCAATTTTTTCATTTTGAAAATTCAAGTTTCGGTAACTTTTTGCCACTTTATTTTTTTAAGAATTTTGAAAATTTTTCTGATATTTGGAACAAAAATGAGCAACCTTTTTTTTTAGACGCTTTTTTCTAGCACAAAAATTAAAAAAGTTACAGAGGTTTTTCCAAATTTTCAGAAATTTTTTCATTTTGAAAATTCAAGTTTCGGTAACTTTTTGCCACTTTATTTTTTTAAGAATTTTGAAAATTTTTCTGATATTTGGAACAAAAACAAGCAACTTCTTCTTTAGACGCATTTTTCTAGCACAAAAATTAAAAAAGTTACAGAGGTTTTTCCAAATTTTCAGAAATTTTTTCTTTTTGAAAATTCAATTTTCGGTAACTTTTTGCCAGTTTTTTTTTTTAAGAATTTTGAAAATTTTTCTGATATTTGGAACAAAAACAAGCAACTTCTTCTTTAGACGCATTTTTCTAGCACAAAAATTTAAAAAGTTACAGAGGTTTTTCCAAATTTTCAGAAATTTTTTCTTTTTGAAAATTCAATTTTCGGTAACTTTTTGCCAGTTTTTTTTTTTAAGAATTTTGAAAATTTTTCTGATATTTGGAACAAAAACAAGCAACTTTTTCTTTAGACGCTTTTTTCTAGCACAAAAATTAAAAAAGTTACAGAGGTTTTTCCAAATTTTCAGAAATTTTTTCATTTTGAAAATTCAATTTTCGGTAACTTTTTGCCAGTTTATTTTTTTAAGAATTTTGAAAATTTTTCTGATTTTTGGAACAAAAACAAGCAACTTCTTCTTTAGACGCATTTTTCTAGCACTAAAATTAAAAAAGTTACAGAGGTTTTTCCAAATTTTCAGAAATTTTTTCATTTTGAAAATTCAATTTTCGGTAACTTTTTGCCAGTTTATTTTTTTAAGAATTTTGAAAATTTTTCTGATATTTGGAACAAAAATGAGCAACTTTTTCTTTAGACGCTTTTTTCTAGCACAAAAATTAAAAAAGTTACAGAGGTTTTTCCAAATTTTCAGAAATTTTTTCATTTTGAAAATTCAATTTTCGGTAACTTTTTGCCAGTTTATTTTTTTAAGAATTTTGAAAATTTTTCTGATATTTGGAACAAAAATGAGCAACTTTTTCTTTAGACGCTTTTTTCTAGCACAAAAATTAAAAAAGTTACATAGTTTTTTCCAAATTTTCAGAAATTTTTTCATTTTGAAAATTCAATTTTCGGTAACTTTTTGCCAGTTTATTTTTTTAAGAATTTTGAAAATTTTTCTGATATTTGGAACAAAAACAAGCAACTTCTTCTTTAGACGCATTTTTCTAGCACTAAAATTAAAAAAGTTACAGAGGTTTTTCCAAATTTTCAGAAATTTTTTCATTTTGAAAATTTAAGTTTCGGTAACTTTTTGCCAGTTTATTTTTTTAAGAATTTTGAAAATTTTTCTGATATTTGGAACAAAAATGAGCAACTTTTTCTTTAGACGCTTTTTTCTAGCACAAAAATTAAAAAAGTTACAGAGGTTTTTCCAAATTTTCAGAAATTTTTTCATTTTGAAAATTCAAGTTTCGGTAACTTTTTGCCAGTTTATTTTTTTAAGAATTTTGAAAATTTTTCTGATTTTTGGAACAAAAACAAGCAACTTCTTCTTTAGACGCATTTTTCTAGCACTAAAATTAAAAAAGTTACAGAGGTTTTTCCAAATTTTCAGAAATTTTTTCATTTTGAAAATTCCATTTTTCGGTAACTTTTTGCCAGTTTATTTTTTTAAGAATTTTGAAAATTTTTCTGATATTTGGAACAAAAACAAGCAACTTCTTCTTTAGACGCATTTTTCTAGCACTAAAATTAAAAAAGTTACAGAGGTTTTTCCAAATTTTCAGAAATTTTTCCATTTTGAAAATTTAAGTTTCGGTAACTTTTTGCCAGTTTATTTTTTTAAGAATTTTGAAAATTTTTCTGATATTTGGAACAAAAATGAGCAACTTTTTCTTTAGACGCTTTTTTCTAGCACAAAAATTAAAAAAGTTACAGAGGTTTTTCCAAATTTTCAGAAATTTTTTCATTTTGAAAATTCAATTTTCGGTAACTTTTTGCCAGTTTATTTTTTTAAGAATTTTGAAAATTTTTCTGATATTTGGAACAAAAATGAGCAACCTTTTTTTTTAGACGCTTTTTTCTAGCACAAAAATTAAAAAAGTTACAGAGGTTTTTCCAAATTTTCAGAAATTTTTTCATTTTGAAAATTCAATTTTCGGTAACTTTTTGCCAGTTTATTTTTTTAAGAATTTTGAAAATTTTTCTGATATTTGGAACAAAAACGAGCAACTTTTTCTTTAGACGCTTTTTTCTAGCACAAAAATTAAAAAAGTTAGAGAGGTTTTTCCAAATTTTCAGCAATTTTTTCATTTTGAAAATTCAAGTTTCGGTAACTTTTTGCCAGTTTATTTTTTTAAGAATTTTGAAAATTTTTCTGATATTTGGAACAAAAATGAGCAACTTCTTCTTTAGACGCTTTTTTCTAGCACAAAAATTAAAAAAGTTACAGAGGTTTTTCCAAATTTTCAGAAATTTTTTCATTTTGAAAATTCAATTTTCGGTAACTTTTTGCCAGTTTATTTTTTTAAGAATTTTGAAAATTTTTCTGATTTTTGGAACAAAAACAAGCAACTTCTTCTTTAGACGCATTTTTCTAGCACTAAAATTAAAAAAGTTACAGAGGTTCTTCCAAATTTTCAGAAATTTTTTCATTTTGAAAATTCAATTTTCGGTAACTTTTTGCCAGTTTTTTTTTTTAAGAATTTTGAAAATTTTTCTGATATTTGGAACAAAAATGAGCAACTTTTTCTTTAGACGCTTTTTTCTAGCACAAAAATTAAAAAAGTTACAGAGGTTTTTCCAAATTTTCAGAAATTTTTTCATTTTGAAAATTCAATTTTCGGTAACTTTTTGCCAGTTTATTTTTTTAAGAATTTTGAAAATTTTTCTGATATTTGGAACAAAAACAAGCAACTTTTTCTTTAGACGCTTTTTTCTAGCACAAAAATTAAAAAAGTTACAGAGGTTTTTCCAAATTTTCAGAAATTTTTTCATTTTGAAAATTCAATTTTCGGTAACTTTTTGCCAGTTTATTTTTTTAAGAATTTTGAAAATTTTTCTGATATTTGGAACAAAAACAAGCAACTTCTTCTTTAGACGCATTTTTCTAGCACAAAAATTAAAAAAGTTACAGAGGTTTTTCCAAATTTTCAGAAATTTTTTCATTTTGAAAATTCAAGTTTCGGTAACTTTTTGCCAGTTTATTTTTTTAAGAATTTTGAAAATTTTTCTGATTTTTGGAACAAAAACAAGCAACTTCTTCTTTAGACGCATTTTTCTAGCACAAAAATTTAAAAAGTTACAGAGGTTTTTCCAAATTTTCAGAAATTTTTTCATTTTGAAAATTCAAGTTTCGGTAACTTTTTGCCAGTTTATTTTTTTAAGAATTTTGAAAATTTTTCTGATATTTGGAACAAAAACAAGCAACTTCTTATTTAGACGCATTTTTTCTAGCACAAAAATTAAAAAAGTTACAGAGGTTTTTCCAAATTTTCAGAAATTTTTTCATTTTGAAAATTCAAGTTTCGGTAACTTTTTGCCAGTTTATTTTTTTAAGAATTTTGAAAATTTTTTCTGATTTTTGGAACAAAAACAAGCAACTTCTTCTTTAGACGCATTTTTCTAGCACTAAAATTAAAATAGTTACAGAGGTTTTTCCAAATTTTCAGAAATTTTTTCATTTTGAAAATTCAATTTCCGGTAACTTTTTGCCAGTTTATTTTTTTAAGAATTTTGAAAATTTTTCTGATATTTGGAACAAAAACAAGCAACTTTTTCTTTAGACGCTTTTTTCTAGCACAAAAATTAAAAAAGTTACAGAGGTTTTTCCAAATTTTCAGAAATTTTTTCATTTTGAAAATTCAATTTTCGGTAACTTTTTGCCAGTTTATTTTTTTAAGAATTTTGAAAATTTTTCTGATATTTGGAACAAAAACAAGCAACTTCTTCTTTAGACGCATTTTTCTAGCACAAAAATTAAAAAAGTTACAGAGGTTTTTCCAAATTTTCAGAAATTTTTTCATTTTGAAAATTCAATTTTCGGTAACTTTTTGCCAGTTTATTTTTTTAAGAATTTTGAAAATTTTTCTGATATTTGGAACAAAAACAAGCAACTTTTTCTTTAGACGCTTTTTTCTAGCACAAAAATTAAAAAAGTTACTGAGGTTTTTCCAACTTTACAGAAATTTTTTCATTTTGAAAATTCAAGTTTCGGTAACTTTTTGCAAGTTTATTTTTTTAAGAATTTTGAAAATTTTTCTGATATTTGGAACAAAAACAAGCAACTTCTTCTTTAGACGCATTTTTCTAGCACTAAAATTAAAAAAGTTACAAAGGTTTTTCCAAAATCACAGACATTTTTTCATTTTGAAAATTCAATTTTCGGTAACTTTTTGCCAGTTTATTTTTTTAAGAATTTTGAAAATTTTTCTGATTTTTGGAACAAAAACAAGCAACTTCTTCTTAAGACCCATTTTTCTAGCACTAAAATTAAAAAAGTTACAGAGGTTTTTCCAAATTTTCAGAAATTTTTATATTTTGAAAATTTAATTTTCGGTAACTTTTTGCCAGTTTATCTTTTTAAGAATTTTGAAAATTTTTCTGATTTTTGGAACAAAAACAAGCAACTTCTTCTTTAGAGGCATTTTTCTAGCACTAAAATTAAAAAAGTTACAGAGGTTTTTCCAAATTTTCAGAAATTTTTTTATTTTGAAAATTCAATTTTCGGTAACTTTTTGCCAGTTTATTTTTTTAAGAATTTTGAAAATTTTTCTGATATTTGGAACAAAAACGAGCAACTTTTTCTTTAGACGCTTTTTTCTAGCACAAAAATTAAAAAAGTTACAGAGGTTTTTCCAAATTTTCAGAAATTTTTTCATTTTGAAAATTCAATTTTCGGTAACTTTTTGCCAGTTTATTTTTTTAAGAATTTTGAAAATTTTTCTGATATTTGGAACAAAAACAAGCAACTTCTTCTTTAGACGCATTTTTCTAGCACAAAAATTAAAAAAGTTACAGAGGTTTTTCCAAATTTTCAGAAATTTTTTCACTTTGAAAATTCAATTTTCGGTAACTTTTTGCCAGTTTTTTTTTTTATGAATTTTGAAAATTTTTCTGATATTTGGAACAAAAACAAGCAACTTCTTCTTTAGACGCATTTTTTCTAGCACAAAAATTTAAAAAAGTTACAGATGTTTTTCCAAATTTTCAGAAATTTTTTCATTTTGAAAATTCAATTTTCGGTAACTTTTTGCCAGTTTATTTTTTTAAGAATTTTGAAAATTTTTCTGATATTTGGAACAAAAATGAGCAACTTTTTCTTTAGACGCTTTTTTCTAGCACAAAAATTAAAAAAGTTACAGAGGTTTTTCCAAATTTTCAGAAATTTTTTCATTTTGAAAATTCAATTTTCGGTAACTTTTTGCCAGTTTATTTTTTTAAGAATTTTGAAAATTTTTCTGATATTTGGAACAAAAATGAGCAACTTTTTCTTTAGACGCTTTTTTCTAGCACAAAAATTAAAAAAGTTACAGAGGTTTTTCCAAATTTTCAGAAATTTTTTCATTTTGAAAATTTAAGTTTCGGTAACTTTTTGCCAGTTTATTTTTTTAAGAATTTTGAAAATTTTTCTGATATTTGGAACAAAAACAAGCAACTTCTTCTTTAGACGCATTTTTCTAGCACAAAAATTTAAAAAGTTACAGAGGTTTTTCCAAATTTTCAGAAATTTTTTCATTTTGAAAATTCAATTTTCGGTAACTTTTTGCCAGTTTTTTTTTTTTAAGAATTTTGAAAATTTTTCTGATATTTGGAACAAAAATGAGCAACTTTTTCTTTAGACGCTTTTTTCTAGCACAAAAATTAAAAAAGTTACAGAGGTTTTTCCAAATTTTCAGAAATTTTTTCATTTTGAAAATTCAATTTTCGGTAACTTTTTGCCAGTTTATTTTTTTAAGAATTTTGAAAATTTTTCTGATATTTGGAACAAAAATAAGCAACTTTTTCTTTAGACGCTTTTTTCTAGCACAAAAATTAAAAAAGTTACAGAGGTTTTTCCAAATTTTCAGAAATTTTTTCATTTTGAAAATTCAATTTTCGGTAACTTTTTGCCAGTTTATTTTTTTAAGAATTTTGAAAATTTTTCTGATATTTGGAACAAAAACAGGCAACTTCTCTTTTAGACGCATTTTTCTAGCACAAAAATTAAAAAAGTTACTTCTGGTTGATTCTATTTCAATTCAGACAGGCTAAAATATGTAAGTAAAAATAATAGTTTTCTATGGAAATATATTATTTTTCACGCAATTTTAGACGACACGTGTTTTTCCGTTTGGTGAAAAAAATTATTTAACGAAGTTAGACGCATTTGAATTTTGAAAACTGCAAAGTCTGATTTTAAGAAAATGACGGTAAAAAATATTTAAATTGATTTATCTTTCTTGAAACCGTCTATAATGTAATGGGTTTTTTGCCCCTCATTCCGGATTAAATGTTTTTTGAAGTCCCATAAGTTTAATTAAAAAATTTTTAAATTTACCAAAGTGCGGCTATTTTTCGAAAAAAATTAAAATCAAATTTTCTCAAAAACCCAATCTTTTTTTTCTCTCAATTTTTTATTACTTTCTAGAAGGCTAAAGATTATTTTCTATAAAAATTTATCGGGGCCAGCATCTTAAAGAGGAATAACAAAAAAAACGTTTGTCTCGAAAAATTAAGTAATTATTTATTACAACCGACATTTTCAGCATTCAACGAATTTAAATTATTATTATTCCATAATTAAATTAATTTAATGGAAAGTGAGAGTGAGAGTGAAAAGTGATTTGCAGAAGAATGTTAGTTAAAAATACTGATAAAATTGAATTATCAGAAGAAATTACAAATGATTATAGAAATTCGATTATTTTCAATAGCAATACAATTCTTTGTGGAAATTTAATTTTATACAAAAATTTTAAAGAATTCTCGTCTGAAATTCAATTTTTTCCTAAATAATAAAATTCTCCTAGAAAATTCAATTATTTTTAAAAAGTTTAAGAAAATTCTTGAAAAAATTTAAATCATTTTTAAAAATGTTTAATATTTACTAAAAAAAATTCAATTAAGTTTTCAAAAGAATTCAATTGTTAAAAAAAAATGTCATAAAACTCTACTTAAACATTTAGTTATTTTCATAAATATTGAAAATTTCACAAGTATTCAACTATTAGTAATTTTTTTCTAAAATTTTTTTGCAATAATTGCATTATTTTCATAAATAATAAAATTTTTTAGAATTACAATTATTCTCATATCTAAAATAAATATCATTGACGAATTTTAATCATTTTCATATAACAATTTTTATCGAATTCCTTGAAAACTGTAAATTATTGTTAAAAATTTTATTAAAATTTGTTAAAATATTGTTATTTTTCAAAAATTTAAATAATTGTTAATTCTCTTGGAATTTTCTAATTAAAATTGCTTTCAAAATGAATTTCAGTTAAAATTTTCGATAAAAAGGAATATTGAAAGTATTTTACCGAAAATTTTTAGAAGTAATTGAATTTGGTATAGGTTTCAAATTAAAATCTTCAAAAATTTCCATTTTCCACACATTTTTAGCTAACATTTCTGTATAATAAGTTGATTTTTTAAAAGTTTAATATTGACTTTAAATTTCTTTGAATTTGTTTATTTTCTAATTGTACATATTTAATTATTTAATTAGAAAATTTGCCAAAGAATCGATATTTCTGACAAAATTTGCAAACAATTGAATTGCTTTGACAAATGAATTTGAAAATTCTCAAATAGGACTTTTTTAAAAATGTATTAAAAAAGTAGATTTAAAGAACGATTTTAGCTTAAATCTTTGTTCTTATCGATTTTTTTATGATCTTTTCGAATATTTTTCAAACCTAATTTCACAATTTATTATCATCTTTTATTAATTTTTGACTTTAGTATAAGTACAACACTGATAATAATTTATTTGAATTTCGCGCCATTATAATTCTTTTCGTTACCGCCCAGATGGCATGAATGTTCTCTCGTAAACGAGACGAAATAAATGATTGAAAAGTAGCACTGATCCATTTAGATTTATTAAGAAATTTCCTTTTTTTTGTCAAATGCGATAACTAATTATATTGTTAATTGTTTGTTTATTAATTGTTTAATTATTTGTGTATTGTTATTGTTAATAGTACCAATAATATTAATACTAATAGAAATAATCCCATAATAATGATATAAAAAAAATTTAGTAATAAAATATTTATCTAAAACTAAAAAATAAACTAAAAAATAAAACTAATAAAATATTTTTTTATACTAATTCGCTTTTCTTCTCCCTTTCCACCGGTTTCGAAAAAAGTATTTAGAGGATTAGATCCTATAAACATTTTTCCTAAAAATATTATAATAAGAAATTATAATATTATTTCAAGAAATTATAACCTGTTTGAGTATATTGCCTTAAATAGAAAGGAGTTCCTTCGCGATGATGCGAAAAATGTTGCGTTACGGGAGAAAAGATCGTTAGGGCATCCCTTTTTGATTACGCCACTGGAAAGGGTTAAAATTTCGCAGTGGATATTCTTACTTGGATGCCGGAGA
>JAVJHS010000703.1:0-14000 GCA_032873175.1 Leptopilina drosophilae | reverse complement strand
AATTTTGTATAAATTCGTAATTTGTTTTCATTTTCCATCACAATTATAAACGAAAAATCAGTTTATATGCGATTTCCTTAGTATCTGAAAAATAAAAATTTGTTGATTTCTTCGATTCTACTTCAAGAGAAAAATTTTAAAATTGCAATTTTCGACTAGATTTAAAAAATTTACTTATTTTCTCGTACAATTACACTTGAAAAATAAGTTTTTAACAGAAAATAAAATATTTTCGAAATTTAAAAATCGTCGTTTTTTTCGTTTTTTTTCTAATAGAAAAACTAAAATTCGTCAAATTCTTCAATTTTTATGAATTTTTTCTTTCCTAATTATATGCATTTGTAAATTTTGTACAAATTCGTAATTTGTTTTCATTTTCCATCAGAATTATAAACGAAAAATCAGTTTATATGCGATTTCCTTAGTATCTGAAAAATAAAAATTTGTTGATTTCTTCGATTCTTCTTTTACAGAAGAATTCAAAATTGCTATTTTCGACTAGATTTAAAAAATTTTCTCATTTTCGTGTACAATTACACTTCAAAAAAGATTTTTTAACAGAATTTAAAATTTTTTCGAAATTTAAAAATCGCCGTTTTTTTCGTTTTTTTTCTAATAGAAAAACTAAAATTCGTCAAATTCTTCAATTTTTATGAATTTTTCCTTTCCTAATTATATGCATTTGTAAATTTTGTATAAATTCGTAATTTGTTTTTATTTTCTATCAGAATTATAAACGAAAAATCAGTTTATATGCGAATTCCTAAGTATCTGAAAAATAAAAATTTGTTGATTTCTTCGATTCTTCTTTTACAGAATAATTCAAAATTGCTATTTTCGACTAGATTTAAAAAATTTACTTATTTTCTCGTACAATTACACTTGAAAAATGAGTTTTCAAAAGAATTTAAAATATTTTCGAAATTGAAAAATCGTCGTTTTTTTGTCTTTTTTCTAATGGAAAAACTTAAATTCGTAACATTCTTTCATTTTTATAAATTTTTCCTTTCCTAATTATATGCATTTGTAAATTTTGTATAAATTCGTAATTTGTTTTCATTTTCCATCACAATTATAAACGAAAAATCAGTTTATATGCGATTTCCTAAGTATCTTAAAAATAAAAATTTGTTGATTTCTTCGATTCTTCTTTTACAGAATAATTCAAAATTGCTATTTTCGACTAGATTTAAAAAATTTACTTATTTTCTCGTTCAATTACACTTGAAAAATGAGTTTTCAAAAGAATTTAAAATATTTTCGAAATTGAAAAATCGTCGTTTTTTTTGTCTTTTTTCTAATGGAAAAACTTAAATTCGTAAAATTCTTTCATTTTTATGAATTTTTCCTTTCCTAATTATATGCATTTGTAAATTTTGTATAAATTCCTAATTTGTTTTCATTTTCCACCAGAATTATAAACGAAAAATCAAGTTTTTATGCGATTTCCTAAGTTTCTTAAAAATAAAAATTTGTTGATTTTTTCGATTCTACTTGAAGAGAAAAATTTTAAAATTGCAATTTTCGACTAGATTTAAAAATTTTACTTATTTTCTCGTACAATTACACTTGAAAAATGAGTTTTTAAAAGAATTTAAAATATTTTCGAAATTGAAATTTCGTCGTTTTTTTGTCTTTATTCTAATGGAAAAACTAAAATTCGTCAAATTCTTCAATTTTTATGAATTTTTCCTTTCCTAATTATATGCATTTGTAAATTTTGTATAAATTCGTAATTTGTTTTCATTTTCCATCAGAATTATAAACGAAAAATCAGTTTTTACGCGATTTCCTAAGTTTCTTAAAAATAAAAATTTGTTGATTTTTTCGATTCTACTTCAAGAGAAAAATTTTAAAAATGCAATTTTCGACTAGATTTAAAAAATTTACTTATTTTCTCGTACAATTACACTTGAAAAATGAGTTTTTAAAAGAATTTAAAATATTTTCGAAATTGAAAAATCGTCGTTTTTTTTTTATTTTTTATAATGGAAAAACTAAAATTCGTCAAATTCTTCAATTTTTATGAATTTTTCCTTTCCTAATGATATGCATTTGTAAATTTTGTATAAATTCGTAATTTGTTTTCATTTTCCATCAGAATTATAAACGAAAAATCAGTTTATATGCGATTTCCTTAGTATCTGAAAAATAAAAATTTGTTGATTTTTTCGATTCTTCTTTTACAGAAAAATTCAAAATTGCTATTTTCGACTAGATTTAAAAAATTTACTTATTTTCTCGTACAATTACACTTGAAAAAAGATTTTTTAACAGAATTTAAATATTTTCAAATTTAAAAAATCATCGTTTTCTTCGGTTATTTTCTAATGGAAAAACTAAAATTCGTAAAATTCTTCAATTTTTATGAATTTTTCCTTTCCTAATTATATGCATTTGTAAATTTTGTACAAATTCGTAATTTGTTTTCATTTTCCATCAGAATTATAAACGAAAAATCAGTTTTTCCGCGATTTCCTAAGTTTCTTAAAAATAAAAATTTGTTGATTTCTTCTATTCTTCTTTTACAGAAGAATTCAAAATTGCTATTTTCGACTAGATTTAAAAAATTTACTTATTTTCTCGTACAATTACACTTGAAAAATGAGTTTTCAAAAGAATTTAAAATATTTTCGAAATTGAAAAATCGTCGTTTTTTTGTCTTTTTTCTAATGGAAAAACTTAAATTCGTAAAATTCTTTCATTTTTATGAATTTTTCCTTTCCTAATTATATGCATTTGTAAATTTTGTATAAATTCGTAATTTGTTTTCATTTTCCACCAGAATTATAAACGAAAAATCAAGTTTTTATGCGATTTCCTAAGTTTCTTAAAAATAAAAATTTGTTGATTTTTTCGATTCTACTTGAAGAGAAAAATTTTAAAATTGCAATTTTCGACTAGATTTAAAAATTTTACTTATTTTCTCGTACAATTACACTTGAAAAATGAGTTTTTAAAAGAATTTAAAATATTTTCGAAATTGAAAAATCGTCGTTTTTTTTTCTTTTTTCTAATGGAAAAACTAAAATTCGTCAAATTCTTCAATTTTTATGAATTTTTCCTTTCCTAATTATATGCATTTGTAAATTTTGTATAAATTCGTAATTTGTTTTCATTTTCCATCAGAATTATAAACGAAAAATCAGTTTTTACGCGATTTCCTAAGTTTCTTAAAAATAAAAATTTGTTGATTTCTTCGATTCTACTTCAAGAGAAAAATTTTAAAAATGCAATTTTCGACTAGATTTAAAAAATTTACTTATTTTCTCGTACAATTACACTTGAAAAATGAGTTTTTAAACGAATTTAAAATATTTTCGAAATTGAAAAATCGTCGTTTTTTTTTCTTTTTTCTAAAGGAAAAACTAAAATTCGTCAAATTCTTCAATTTTTATGAATTTTTCCTTTCCTAATGATATGCATTTGTAAATTTTGTATAAATTCGTAATTTGTTTTCATTTTCCATCAGAATTATAAACGAAAAATCAGTTTATATGCGATTTCCTTAGTATCTGAAAAATAAAAATTTGTTGATTTTTTCGATTCTTCTTTTACAGAAAAATTCAAAATTGCTATTTTCGACTAGATTTAAAAAATTTACTTATTTTCTCGTACAATTACACTTGAAAAAAGATTTTTTAACAGAATTTAAATATTTTCAAATTTAAAAAATCATCCTTTTTTTCGGTTATTTTCTAATGGAAAAACTAAAATTCGAAAAATTCTTCAATTTTTATGAATTTTTCATTTCCTAATTATATGCATTTGTAAATTTTGTACAAATTCGTAATTTGTTTTCATTTTCCATCAGAATTATAAACGAAAAATCAGTTTTTACGCGATTTCCTAAGTATCTGAAAAATAAAAATTTGTTGATTTCTTCGATTCTTCTTTTACAGAAGAATTCAAAATTGCTATTTTCGACTAGATTTAAAAAATTTTCTCATTTTCGTGTACAATTACACTTCAAAAAAGATTTTTTAACAGAATTTAAAATTTTTTCGAAATTTAAAAATCGCCGTTTTTTTTTTTCGTTTTTTTTCTAATAGAAAAACTAAAATTCGACAAATTCTTCAATTTTTATGAATTTTTCCTTTCCTAATTATATGCATTTGTAAATTTTGTATAAATTCGTAATTTGTTTTTATTTTCTATCAGAATTATAAACGAAAAATCAGTTTATATGCGAATTCCTAAGTATCTGAAAAATAAAAATTTGTTGATTTCTTCGATTCTTCTTTTACAGAATAATTCAAAATTGCTATTTTCGACTAGATTTAAAAAATTTACTTATTTTCTCGTACAATTACACTTGAAAAATGAGTTTTCAAAAGAATTTAAAATATTTTCGAAATTGAAAAATCGTCGTTTTTTTGTCTTTTTTGTAATGGAAAAACTTAAATTCGTAACATTCTTTCATTTTTATAAATTTTTCATTTCCTAATTATTTGCAATTGTAAATTTTGCATAAATTCGTAATTTGTTTTCATTTTCCATCACAATTATAAACGAAAAATCAGTTTATATGCGATTTCCTAAGTATCTTAAAAATAAAAATTTGTTGATTTCTTCGATTCTTCTTTTACAGAATAATTCAAAATTGCTATTTTCGACTAGATTTAAAAAATTTACTTATTTTCTCGTACAATTACACTTGAAAAATGAGTTTTCAAAAGAATTTAAAATATTTTCGAAATTGAAAAATCGTCGTTTTTTTGTCTTTTTTCTAATGGAAAAACTTAAATTCGTAAAATTCTTTCATTTTTATGAATTTTTCCTTTCCTAATTATATGCATTTGTAAATTTTGTATAAATTCCTAATTTGTTTTCATTTTCCACCAGAATTATAAACGAAAAATCAAGTTTTTATGCGATTTCCTAAGTTTCTTAAAAATAAAAATTTGTTGATTTTTTCGATTCTACTTGAAGAGAAAAATTTTAAAATTGCAATTTTCGACTAGATTTAAAAATTTTACTTATTTTCTCGTACAATTACACTTGAAAAATGAGTTTTTAAAAGAATTTAAAATATTTTCGAAATTGAAGAATCGTCGTTTTTTTTGTCTTTTTTCTAATGGAAAAACTAAAATTCGTCAAATTCTTCAATTTTTATGAATTTTTCCTTTCCTAATTATATGCATTTGTAAATTTTGTATAAATTCGTAATTTGTTTTCATTTTCCATCAGAATTATAAACGAAAAATCAGTTTTTACGCGATTTCCTAAGTTTCTTAAAAATAAAAATTTGTTGATTTCTTCGATTCTACTTCAAGAGAAAAATTTTAAAAATGCAATTTTCGACTAGATTTAAAAAATTTACTTATTTTCTCGTACAATTACACTTGAAAAATGAGTTTTTAAAAGAATTTAAAATATTTTCGAAATTGAAAAATCGTCGTTTTTTTTTTCTTTTTTCTAAAGGAAAAACTAAAATTCGTCAAATTCTTCAATTTTTATGAATTTTTCCTTTCCTAATGATATGCATTTGTAAATTTTGTATAAATTCGTAATTTGTTTTCATTTTCCATCAGAATTATAAACGAAAAATCAGTTTATATGCGATTTCCTTAGTATCTGAAAAATAAAAATTTGTTGATTTTTTCGATTCTTCTTTTACAGAAAAATTCAAAATTGCTATTTTCGACTAGATTTAAAAAATTTACTTATTTTCTCGTACAATTACACTTGAAAAAAGATTTTTTAACAGAATTTAAATATTTTCAAATTTAAAAAATCATCGTTTTCTTCGGTTATTTTCTAATGGAAAAACTAAAATTCGTAAAATTCTTCAATTTTTATGAATTTTTCCTTTCCTAATTATATGCATTTGTAAATTTTGTACAAATTCGTAATTTGTTTTCATTTTCCATCAGAATTATAAACGAAAAATCAAGTTTTTATGCGATTTCCTAAGTTTCTTAAAAATAAAAATTTGTTGATTTCTTCTATTCTTCTTTTACAGAAGAATTCAAAATTGCTATTTTCGACTAGATTTAAAAAATTTACTTATTTTCTTGTACAATTACACTTGAAAAATGAGTTTTTAAAAGAATTTAAAATATTTTCGAAATTGAAGAATCGTCGTTTTTTTTGTCTTTTTTCTAATGGAAAAACTAAAATTCGTCAAATTCTTCAATTTTTATGAATTTTTCCTTTCCTAATTATATGCATTTGTAAATTTTGTATAAATTCGTAATTTGTTTTCATTTTCCATCAGAATTATAAACGAAAAATCAGTTTATATGCGATTTCCTTAGTATCTGAAAAATAAAAATTTGTTGATTTTTTCGATTCTTCTTTTACAGAAAAATTCAAAATTGCTATTTTCGACTAGATTTAAAAAATTTACTTATTTTCTCGTACAATTACACTTGAAAAAAGATTTTTTAACAGAATTTAAATATTTTCAAATTTAAAAAATCATCGTTTTCTTCGGTTATTTTCTAATGGAAAAACTAAAATTCGTAAAATTCTTCAATTTTTATGAATTTTTCCTTTCCTAATTATATGCATTTGTAAATTTTGTACAAATTCGTAATTTGTTTTCATTTTCCATCAGAATTATAAACGAAAAATCAAGTTTTTATGCGATTTCCTAAGTTTCTTAAAAATAAAAATTTGTTGATTTTTTCGATTCTACTTGAAGAGAAAAATTTTAAAATTGCAATTTTCGACTAGATTTAAAAAATTTACTTATTTTCTCGTACAATTACACTTGAAAAATGAGTTTTCAAAAGAATTTAAAATATTTTCGAAATTGAAAAATAGTCGTTTTTTTTTCTTTTTTCTAATGGAAAAACTAAAATTCGTCAAATTCTTCAATTTTTATGAATTTTTCTTTTCCTAATTATATGCATTTGTAAATTTTGTATAAATTCGTAATTTGTTTTCATTTTCCATCAGAATTATAAACGAAAAATCAGTTTTTACGCGATTTCCTAAGTTTCTTAAAAATAAAAATTTGTTGATTTCTTCTATTCTTCTTTTACAGAAGAATTCAAAATTGCTATTTTCGACTAGATTTAAAAAATTTACTTATTTTCTCGTACAATTACACTTGAAAAATGAGTTTTTAAAAGAATTTAAAATATTTTCGAAATTGAAAAATCGTCGTTTTTTTTTTCTTTTTTCTAAAGGAAAAACTAAAATTCGTCAAATTCTTCAATTTTTATGAATTTTTCCTTTCCTAATGATATGCATTTGTAAATTTTGTATAAATTCGTAATTTGTTTTCATTTTCCATCAGAATTATAAACGAAAAATCAGTTTATATGCGATTTCCTTAGTATCTGAAAAATAAAAATTTGTTGATTTTTTCGATTCTTCTTTTACAGAAAAATTCAAAATTGCTATTTTCGACTAGATTTAAAAAATTTACTTATTTTCTCGTACAATTACACTTGAAAAAAGATTTTTTAACAGAATTTAAATATTTTCAAATTTAAAAAATCATCCTTTTTTTCGGTTATTTTCTAATGGAAAAACTAAAATTCGTAAAATTCTTCAATTTTTATGAATTTTTCCTTTCCTAATTATATGCATTTGTAAATTTTGTACAAATTCGTAATTTGTTTTCATTTTCCATCAGAATTATAAACGAAAAATCAGTTTTTACGCGATTTCCTAAGTTTCTTAAAAATAAAAATTTGTTGATTTCTTCGATTCTACTTCAAGAGAAAAATTTTAAAAATGCAATTTTCGACTAGATTTAAAAAATTTACTTATTTTCTCGTACAATTACACTTGAAAAATGAGTTTTCAAAAGAATTTAAAATATTTTCGAAATTGAAGAATCGTCGTTTTTTTTGTCTTTTTTCTAATGGAAAAACTAAAATTCGTCAAATTCTTCAATTTTTATGAATTTTTCCTTTCCTAATTATATGCATTTGTAAATTTTGTATAAATTCGTAATTTGTTTTCATTTTCCATCAGAATTATAAACGAAAAATCAGTTTTTACGCGAATTCCTAAGTTTCTTAAAAATAAAAATTTGTTGATTTCTTCGATTCTTATTTTACAGAAAAATTCAAAATTGCAATTTTCGACTAGATTTAAAAAATTTACTTATTTTCTCGTACAATTACACTTGAAAAATGAGTTTTTAAAAGAATTTAAAATATTTTCGAAATTGAAAAATCGTCGTTTTTTTTTTCTTTTTTCTAAAGGAAAAACTAAAATTCGTCAAATTCTTCAATTTTTATGAATTTTTCCTTTCCTAATGATATGCATTTGTAAATTTTGTATAAATTCGTAATTTGTTTTCATTTTCCATCAGAATTATAAACGAAAAATCAGTTTATATGCGATTTCCTTAGTATCTGAAAAATAAAAATTTGTTGATTTTTTCGATTCTTCTTTTACAGAAAAATTCAAAATTGCTATTTTCGACTAGATTTAAAAAATTTACTTATTTTCTCGTACAATTACACTTGAAAAAAGATTTTTTAACAGAATTTAAATATTTTCAAATTTAAAAAATCATCGTTTTCTTCGGTTATTTTCTAATGGAAAAACTAAAATTCGTAAAATTCTTCAATTTTTATGAATTTTTCCTTTCGTAATTATATGCATTTGTAAATTTTGTACAAATTCGTAATTTGTTTTCATTTTCCATCAGAATTATAAACGAAAAATCAGTTTTTACGCGATTTCCTAAGTTTCTTAAAAATAAAAATTTGTTGATTTCTTCTATTCTTCTTTTACAGAAGAATTCAAAATTGCTATTTTCGACTAGATTTAAAAAATTTACTTATTTTCTCGTACAATTACACTTGAAAAATGAGTTTTTAAAAGAATTTAAAATATTTTCGAAATTGAAAAATCGTCGTTTTTTTTTTCTTTTTTCTAAAGGAAAAACTAAAATTCGTCAAATTCTTCAATTTTTATGAATTTTTCCTTTCCTAATGATATGCATTTGTAAATTTTGTATAAATTCGTAATTTGTTTTCATTTTCCATCAGAATTATAAACGAAAAATCAGTTTATATGCGATTTCCTTAGTATCTGAAAAATAAAAATTTGTTGATTTTTTCGATTCTTCTTTTACAGAAAAATTCAAAATTGCTATTTTCGACTAGATTTAAAAAATTTACTTATTTTCTCGTACAATTACACTTGAAAAAAGATTTTTTAACAGAATTTAAATATTTTCAAATTTAAAAAATCATCGTTTTCTTCGGTTATTTTCTAATGGAAAAACTAAAATTCGTAAAATTCTTCAATTTTTATGAATTTTTCCTTTCCTAATTATATGCATTTGTAAATTTTGTATAAATTCGTAATTTGTTTTCATTTTCCATCAGAATTATAAACTAAAAATCAGTTTATATGCGATTTCCTAAGTTTCTTAAAAATAAAAATTTGTTGATTTCTTCTATTCTTCTTTTACAGAAGAATTCAAAATTGCTATTTTCGACTAGATTTAAAAAATTTACTTATTTTCTCGTACAATTACACTTGAAAAATGAGTTTTTAAAAGAATTTAAAATATTTTCGAAATTGAAAAATCGTCGTTTTTTTTTCTTTTTTCTAAAGGAAAAACTAAAATTCGTCAAATTCTTCAATTTTTATGAATTTTTCCTTTCCTAATGATATGCATTTGTAAATTTTGTATAAATTCGTAATTTGTTTTCATTTTCCATCAGAATTATAAACGAAAAATCAGTTTATATGCGATTTCCTTAGTATCTGAAAAATAAAAATTTGTTGATTTTTTCGATTCTTCTTTTACAGAAAAATTCAAAATTGCTATTTTCGACTAGATTTAAAAAATTTACTTATTTTCTCGTACAATTACACTTGAAAAAAGATTTTTTAACAGAATTTAAATATTTTCAAATTTAAAAAATCATCGTTTTCTTCGGTTATTTTCTAATGGAAAAACTAAAATTCGTAAAATTCTTCAATTTTTATGAATTTTTCCTTTCCTAATTATATGCATTTGTAAATTTTGTATAAATTCGTAATTTGTTTTCATTTTCCATCAGAATTATAAACTAAAAATCAGTTTTTATACGCGATTTCCTAAGTTTCTTAAAAATAAAAATTTGTTGATTTCTTCGATTCTTCTTTTACAGAAGAATTCAAAATTGCTATTTTCGACTAGATTTAAAAAATTTACTTATTTTCTTGTACAATTACACTTGAAAAATGAGTTTTTAAAAAAATTTAAAATATTTTCGAAATTGAAAAATCGTCGTTTTTTTTTTCTTTTTTCTAATGGAAAAACTAAAATTCGTCAAATTCTTCAATTTTTATGAATTTTTCCTTTCCTAATTATATGCATTTGTAAATTTTGTATAAATTCGTAATTTGTTTTCATTTTCCATCAGAATTATAAACGAAAAATCAGTTTATATGCGATTTCCTTAGTATCTGAAAAATAAAAATTTGTTGATTTTTTCGATTCTTCTTTTACAGAAAAATTCAAAATTGCTATTTTCGACTAGATTTAAAAAATTTACTTATTTTCTCGTACAATTACACTTGAAAAAAGATTTTTTAACAGAATTTAAATATTTTCGAAATTCAAAAAATCGTCGTTTTTTTCGGTTTTTTTCTAATGGAAAAACTAAAATTCGTAAAATTCTTCAATTTTTATGAATTTTTCCTTTCGTAATTATATGCATTTGTAAATTTTGTACAAATTCGTAATTTGTTTTCATTTTCCATCAGAATTATAAACGAAAAATCAGTTTTTACGCGATTTCCTAAGTTTCTTAAAAATAAAAATTTGTTGATTTCTTCTATTCTTCTTTTACAGAAGAATTCAAAATTGCTATTTTCGACTAGATTTAAAAAATTTACTTATTTTCTTGTACAATTACACTTGAAAAATGAGTTTTTAAAAGAATTTAAAATATTTTCGAAATTGAAAAATCGTCGTTTTTTTTTTCTTTTTTCTAAAGGAAAAACTAAAATTCGTCAAATTCTTCAATTTTTATGAATTTTTCATTTCCTAATGATATGCATTTGTAAATTTTGTATAAATTCGTAATTTGTTTTCATTTTCCATCAGAATTATAAACGAAAAATCAGTTTATATGCGATTTCCTTAGTATCTGAAAAATAAAAATTTGTTGATTTTTTCGATTCTTCTTTTACAGAAGAATTCAAAATTGCTATTTTCGACTAGATTTAAAAAATTTACTTATTTTCTTGTACAATTACACTTGAAAAATGAGTTTTTAAAAGAATTTAAAATATTTTCGAAATTAAAGAATCGTCGTTTTTTTTGTCTTTTTTCTAATGGAAAAACTAAAATTCGTCAAATTCTTCAATTTTTATGAATTTTTCCTTTCCTAATTATATGCATTTGTAAATTTTGTATAAATTCGTAATTTGTTTTCATTTTCCATCAGAATTATAAACGAAAAATCAGTTTTTACGCGATTTCCTAAGTTTCTTAAAAATAAAAATTTGTTGATTTCTTCGATTCTACTTCAAGAGAAAAATTTTAAAAATGCAATTTTCGACTAGATTTAAAAAATTTACTTATTTTCTCGTACAATTACACTTGAAAAATGAGTTTTTAAAAGAATTTAAAATATTTTCGAAATTGAAAAATCGTCGTTTTTTTTTTATTTTTTATAAAGGAAAAAATAAAATTAGTCAAATTATTAAATTTTTATTAATTTTTAATTTACTAATGATATGCATTTGTAAATTTTGTATAAATTCGTAATTTGTTTTCATTTTCCATCAGAATTATAAACGAAAAATCAGTTTATATGCGATTTCCTTAGTATCTGAAAAATAAAAATTTGTTGATTTTTTCGATTCTTCTTTTACAGAAAAATTCAAAATTGCTATTTTCGACTAGATTTAAAAAATTTACTTATTTTCTCGTACAATTACACTTGAAAAAAGATTTTTTAACAGAATTTAAATATTTTCAAATTTAAAAAATCATCGTTTTTTTTTGTCTTTTTTCCAATCGAAAAACTTAAATTCGTAAAATTCTTTCATTTTTATGAATTTTTCCTTTCCTAATTATATGCATTTGTAAATTTTGTATAAATTCCTAATTTGTTTTCATTTTCCACCAGAATTATAAACGAAAAATCAAGTTTTTATGCGATTTCCTAAGTTTCTTAAAAATAAAAATTTGTTGATTTTTTCGATTCTACTTGAAGAGAAAAATTTTAAAATTGCAATTTTCGACTAGATTTAAAAATTTTACTTATTTTCTCGTACAATTACACTTGAAAAATGAGTTTTCAAAAGAATTAAAAATATTTTCGAAATTGAAAAATCGTCGTTTTTTTGTCTTTTTTCTAATGGAAAAACTTAAATTCGTAAAATTCTTTCATTTTTATGAATTTTTCCTTTCCTAATTATATGCATTTGTAAATTTTGTATAAATTCCTAATTTGTTTTCATTTTCCACCAGAATTATAAACGAAAAATCAAGTTTTTATGCGATTTCCTAAGTTTCTTAAAAATAAAAATTTGTTGATTTTTTCGATTCTACTTGAAGAGAAAAATTTTAAAATTGCAATTTTCGACTAGATTTAAAAAATTTACTTATTTTCTCGTACAATTACACTTGAAAAATGAGTTTTCAAAAGAATTTAAAATATTTTCGAAATTGAAAAATCGTCGTTTTTTTGTCTTTTTTCTAATGGAAAAACTTAAATTCGTAAAATTCTTTCATTTTTATGAATTTTTCCTTTCCTAATTATATGCATTTGTAAATTTTGTATAAATTCGTAATTTGTTTTCATTTTCCATCAGAATTATAAACGAAAAATCAGTTTTTACGCGATTTCCTAAGTTTCTTAAAAATAAAAATTTGTTGATTTCTTCGATTCTTCTTTTACAGAATAATTCAAAATTGCTATTTTCGACTAGATTTAAAAAATTTACTTATTTTCTCGTACAATTACACTTGAAAAATAAGTTTTTAACAGAATTTAAAATATTTTCGAAATTGAAAAATCGTCGTTTTTTTGTCTTTTTTCTAATGGAAAAACTAAAATTCGTCAAATTCTTCAATTTTTATGAATTTTTCCTTTCCTAATTATATGCATTTGTAAATTTTTCATAAATTTGTAATTTGTTTTCATTTTCTATCAGAATTATAAACGAAAAATCAGTTTTTATGCGATTTCCTAAGTATCTGAAAAATAAAAATTTGTTGATTTCTTCGATTCTTCTTTTACAGAAGAATTCAAAATTGCTATTTTCGACTAGATTTAAAAAATTTACTTATTTTCTCGTACAATCACACTTGAAAAATAAGTTTTTAACAGAATTTAAAATTTTTTCGAAATTTAAAAATTGTCGTTTTTTTCGTTTTTTTCTAATAGAAAAACTAAAATTCGTCAAATTCTTCAATTTTTATGAATTTTTCCTTTCCTAATTATATGCATTTGTAAATTTTGTATAAATTCGTAATTTGTTTTCTTTTTCGAGCAGAATTATAAACGAAAAATCAGTTTTTTTGCGATTTCTTAAGTATCTGAAAAATAAAAATTTGTTGATTTCTTCGATTCTACTTGAAGAGAAAAATTTTAAAATTGCAATTTTCGACTAGATTTAAAAAATTTACTTATTTTCTCGTACAATTACACTTGAAAAATGAGTTTTCAAAAGAATTTAAAATATTTTCGAAATTGAAAAATCGTCGTTTTTTTGTCTTTTTTCTAATGGAAAAACTTAAATTCGTAAAATTCTTTCATTTTTATGAATTTTTCCTTTCCTAATTATATGCATTTGTAAATTTTGTATAAATTCGTAATTTGTTTTCATTTTCCATCAGAATTATAAACGAAAAATCAGTTTCTATGCGATTTCCTAAGTATTTGAAAAATAAAAATTTGTTGATTTTTTCGATTCTACTTCAAGAGAAAAATTTTAAAATTGCAATTTTCGACTAGATTTAAAAAATTTACTTATTTTCTCGTACAATTACACTTGAAAAATGAGTTTTCAAAAGAATTTAAAATATTTTCGAAATTGAAAAATCGTCGTTTTTTTTGTCTTTTTTCTAATGG